>CM037475.1:28804630-28821630 GCA_021014325.1 Plazaster borealis
AACTGACATGGAACCAAGTCCACAAAAGAAGGTGCTGATTAACCCGTAACGCTGAACGCTTTTTCTTCCGGGCGGCAACACGACGGAGTCGCAGCGCCAGTGCACAACTTGGACTTATTTTCGGAAATAATGTCATTCATGGATGTATTTGATAGGTTTTGAACTCAGCAAAAGTGTAATTAAAGGCACCAAGAATAAGTGAATGGAGTTTCAGCTTCTCAAATTAGGTAAAAATATTTTAAAATGTTACTCAAAATTTTGTTCGCATTGTAAAGGATCTTTATACCCAGGACGTCAGTGCAGTGGCACTGACTGACGTCCTACCAGGGCTATACAGCGCCCCAGTTACTAGGCATGCTTTAGAATAATTCATTTTTTGCATTTCATTTCAGGATATTCTTCCGACTAATTATGACCACCATATCTGCAAATTTCAACAGAATGATGACATTGATGGGAGAGGATCATATGAAGTCACATTTCGATTGGAGCTTTCTACTGAAAATGAGGCGAAGAAATGGTTGGAGGACTTTCAAGAATCAAGTTTCACCACCTTCAGATTGGCACACACATATCCGAACATAGCAGAAAAGAACGGAAAGATAGAGTACAAGGTGGGTAGAGAAATAGGCTATTCTGTATCTAATATCGTCAACCATATCAATATGTAATTTCTGCATTGCAGACCATTGGAAATAAATACTCTAGTTTCCCCTCTCTAAGGTAATAAGCAGTTCTTATATAGCGCTTTATGCTCCCGAAGGGTGTCTCAAAGCGCTCAGTATTTTTCCTACAAGGTAAGTGGAGTTACGTGTTGAAGTATGAGACCTATTCCTTTGCATAGCACCATGTAATGGTTTACAAGGTGCTGTGGCGCAATATGCAGCCAATCAAACCAGGAACACCGGGGCGAACCCCTTCTCTTTACGATAAGTGCACTGGGTTCTTTTACGTGCATTACACAACACACGGGACCTACGGCTTAACGTCCCATCCGAAGGACGAAGCATGTGGTTAAGTGTCTTGCTTAAGGACACATGTGTCACGACTGGGATTCGAACCCACACTCTGCTGATCAGAAACACCAGAGCTTGAGTTCGGTGTTCTTATCCGCTCGGCCACGACACGCCACGGTCCCTTCAAGATATGCATGCTAGTCTTAAGGTCTCCAGAAAGGTCCTCACAAATACAAAGGATTGTTTAATCCCATTCAAAGTTCTAATGGTCAGTCGCATGACCGTAAATAGCTATCTTATTTAATTGTGGGCCAGTCAAGCCTATAGAAAAATAGAAAATGCGCAATGACATACAATGTATGATGGGGGCGTTATTCAAAACGTTACTGAAGGGACCATAGAGAGGAGAAACTAAAGTAATTCTCCAGGTGTTTTGTATCGGCGCAGTATACTATAGCAGTGCACTATTCTTCTTTCATCAAGAAAAGTTGTCAATGCAATAAATTAATTAGGGCAACAGTCTGATTGAGTTAGATTGAATCAAATTTCTATAAAACTTGAGTGGAAATATCTTTTCACATGATCAGGCCTTTCATTGTATCACATATGCACGCTGCACCAAAGGTGGGGCCCATTGTGGCAGGTGGAGGAATTTCAAATCATTGCTTCCAATTATCACAATTTTTCTGATATTTTCTTGTTCATGTTGTCTTAACATTTTACTTTGATTCCTAAGTAATAAAACTGTCAAATGTCATGTTTTTGTCATGATAATGTGCTTAAAATTATGCTATATCTGATAGATTTTCAATTCTTCTTACAGGTTGATTTACGTTGTCAGCATAACACACTGCAAAGGGCGTCCAGAGCAAAGGACCGTAATGGCAACAAGCATACCGACTGCAAAGCCAAGATGAACATGTCAATCGTTAAATTGAAAGATACATGTACAAATGAAAGTAGAAAAAGAATCAGAAGGTAAAGCAACCTTTAGGGTGTCATGGCCTAGCGGTTTAGAGCATCGAATTCAAGTTCTCGTGGTTTAGTCATTGTGTGTGGGTTCGAATCCCGACCATGACATTTGTGTCCTTGAGCAAGATGCTTTACTAAAATTGCTTGCTTTTACCCAGGGTTATAACTGGGTACCTGCGACGGTAGAGGTTGATATTGTGTTTGAAAAAGCCCTCTGAGCGCCATGGCAGCCCGGGCTGTATACTCCCCAGGGAGCTGAGAAAGATTAAAAGAATGTTATTGGCCCAATGACCAGGGCACTAATGTAAAGCGAATTGATATGTTATTGTAAATGCGCTATATAAGAACTAGTTATTATTATTTATTATTTTTATCAACTACATCAACATGTAGAATGGCAGTAACTTGGTTTAAAGGGACATTTCACCAGCTGATTGTAATGGCTCATTTAATAAAGGGACACTTATGTCACCAAAATGGTTTAAAGGTACACTACTTATGTTGCCAAGTTGGTTTAAAGGGACACTTGTGTTGCGAAATTTGGTTAAAGGGACTCGTATGTCACCAAGTTGGTTTAAAGTATCACTTCAATAATTGCCAACTTGGTGTAATGCTGCAACTGTCTGCACAGCTGTATGAACTATTTTGTATGCACAGTAAAACACAAATGAAAATATTATAACCTCCCTAACTACCAAAGATGAATGCTTGCTACTTCTTTCTTTTATGCAGCCTCATACAGGTAAATGGATCGTGAATGTCTTTTTACTTGGCTCCTTGATAATAAATATGTTGATACTATTTCAGAACAACAGACCCACATCTTCCTGATAAACGTCTGGTTGTGACTCTATATCACACTCACAATCATCCCATCATCGCAGCAGATGCCCTTCGACATAGAGACGTATCCAATGATGTAAAGGACAAGCTTATTGGATTGTATAAGAATGGCTACACACCTTCGAAAGCTCTGGAGCTTCATAAATACGATTTACAAGTCGAGTACGGTGATAATTACCTCTTAAAGAGTGGTGACAGAGCAATTTGTCCGGATCTGGGGTACTGCTACAGGTAAGAAGCTCCCCCATTCTAGCCAAAATCCAAACACAAAATTCATAAGAATTTCATAACTTTCCCCAAAAGGATGACTATTCTCAATCATTTTCATGAAGCGAAATGGCAAGATTGGAAAAGGGTGGGTAGGAAATATGACGAGTAATGCTGAATCGTCGTCATTATGATGACATTTTGCCTTACCAAGCAGTTTTTTGTGCATGTGGTGTCACCGATCACTAAAATGTTGGCAGTTCTTTATGGATTTTCTCATGTTTTGAAGGTTATTTTCTGGACATTGCCTTTTATGATAAAAGCTTAATTTTCTCGATTGGCCATTGTGACTCATTTTGTTGTATTGGGTCATGTTCAATTCTTCAGACATTGATATAAAAATGTACAAATATTATTTTTAAAATGCCACTATCACCTGAACATCAATGCTTTACCTTCACTTTTTCCTTTCAGATTATATTATAAGAACGTTTCAGCTACCACTGTGGATGTTGCTGAACCAAGTAGACCTCTTGATTCCCTTCATTTGCAGCGAGACTTGCAAAATGACCTTTTATGCTGCAACCATCTCCCAGACAATCAGCACCAGCAACTTGATCCTGATGATGGAGATGACTTGATTCAGGAACTGAAAAGTGTATTTGAAACCTTCAAAAGTTCATACCGTGACAACAGGGACTATTTTGAAAAGCCAATGAGAACTTTTATTGATCAGGCTAAGTCGTTGAAAACAAATTCGGCACTGGAATCTGCATTGCAGTGCTTTGGAAAGTATAGCGAGGTGGCCACAACCTTGGGTAACAGGAGGAAGGGCAAGCAATTTACAGGGTTTGAAGAGAAATAAGGCATTGGGCAAGACCCACTCTGCGAAGTAAGCTCATTCAATCATGGACCCTCTTCATGTGTGTACATTTTTTCTCTAATGTAGGTTTGCTTCTAGGTTACAGGAACATTACAGAATGTGTTTTGCTAATAAAACAGTTGAGCACTTCATATAATCCACCATATACATAAACTGACAAACCTGTAAAAGTTTGAGATCGATCGGCCATCTGGGTCACGAGAAAATAGTGAAAAACCGATTACACATTTGCATGTGTTATACAATGCATGAATAAAACGCTCATGAGCGATAAACTCCAATCGGAAATTAGTTTTATTTATTTCTCATCAAATATGGCATTTCAGACATACATATTTCTAGGGATGTTTTCTACTATCATCATCATTAGACCGTGTAAGTTTTATGTAAATCTGTGATCTTAAAGAAAATTTTAATTACCAGTTCTGTAACGTTCCTTTAAGTAATATTTTCCTTGAAGCATTGGAAGTGATCATGAGATGCCAAATGTGCCGATGTGTCTATATACTGATGTGTCTATGTGCCGATAAGTCTCTGTACTGATGCGCCGATGTGTCTATGGTCCCAGATTTCATAAGAGTTCTTATTTTCAAGCAGGCTTGGATCCTCGATTCTGATTGGTCGATCCATAGCAACAAGGAGTGTGATATAAACTTAAATCGCACGGTCCATATCACACCCTGTGTCTTGTGTGTTCTAACTCCGCGTATTGCGCTTTTATAAGCTATAGGCCTACGCAAAAGGTACAGCTCACAAGAAGTTAATGTCAATTCAAAAGTGGCACGTTTGCATCCAATGCTGCGTCAAGTTTGCTTGAAGATAAATTCTTTATCACACGCGTGCTCGTTAAATACAGAAAAATATAGCGCGTCTGCGTCCCATATTCATTTCGGCTTTCGACCGAAATGGATATGGGACGCAGACGCGCTATATTTTTCCGTATTCCATTCGCGCTTGTGTAATAACTTATAATGTTTATACCGGTTTGAAAAAATCATGACATAATAAGTGCCGCTTGTGTTTCTGACCCTTTTGGACTGATAGCTTTAAACTTAAAACATGTATGTTATATAGGTTCTTCTGACAATATTACCTATGTTCCAGTGCTCATTAAAAAATAATCACTTTATCCACTTGTCTTATCTTACTTTTGTGGCCTTTCTACTGCAAGATTGTCCCATGAAAATGTTACATTATATTTGCATAAGTTTAGTGGCATTTTTATTGGGGCACTCAGTAGTTTAGTTTATTTTGCTCCTCAAAATGTTATTTCGAGATGAAATCTTTATGGAGCTTCCCTGCAGTTTATAAAAGGACACTGTGTCCTAAGCAATAGGACCAAGTTCTGAGAATTGGGTTGTACATTGCTCCAGTCAACTTAAAGGCATCGTACACGTTTGGTATTTGGAGCCTATTGTTTGCTTCAAACCTATATAGTTGTAGATATATACCATAAAACTAACCTGTGAAAATTTCATTTCAAAAGGTGTTAGCATTTTTTAGATGTTGCTTAAAATCTGGAGCGGTTATGTCCACGCAGGAAGAATAATCTGCATTGGAATACACACTCTGAGAAGCGTACGCGTAATGCTTCTCAGATTCAAATGTTTTGGGGGATAAAAAGTGATATATTTTTCCATAACCGCAGTACTTTGAAGTGAAAGGTTTCTCAAAATGCATTATACTATCCAAAGCTACTGTACTCTTACCAAGTAAGTTTTTTATTGCCATTAATTATAAGAGTCATTACCAAACGTGTACGATGCCTCAACTCTATTAACTCCGAAAATTGTTGTTTTCCAAATCGCCTGATAGAGAGCTGAAATGGAGTGCGAAGAGCAGAAAATGTTTGGTTCGAGTCGTCTATCTTGGCGACTTTTGAAGATATTGCTTATTTTTCAATATAACGGTGCCTCAAAATGAAGCTAACAAAATGTATTTTTAGTCCAAACCACTTGTCCCAAGCACCTGTAACTTGGCGACTGTCCTCTACATAGGGCCTACAAAGGACTTTCTTCGACTCAATTGAGGCAAATCTGGGTAACCCTTGCCGGGGTTATTTTTCTTCAAAATTATAGCCGAATGTTTTTGTTTTCCAATCGCCTGAAATTAATTTGATATAAAGGTGAAATGGAGTGCAAGGAGCTGAAAATACTCGGTTTGAGTCGTCTATCTTGGCAACTTTTTTAAGATATTGATTAAGTCAAGGAGAATGTACGGAAAGTGTAGATTCGTGGATAGAATGTACGAGCCGAAGCGAGCACATTGTTGTCACGAATCTATACACTTCAGAGTCTATTCTCTGACTTAAACTATTTCCCCCAAAGCCATTGATTATGTAATAGTTTCAATGAATTCGATTTCTCAATGTAGATTCGTAAGATTACTCATGCGTACATAGGCCTATTAATGTCAATGCTAAACTACTAGCAACGATTATAGAGCGCCGCAAGATGCGGAACTCGGGCTGAAATGTGAAATCCCACTGGACGCCATTTCGGCAAGTAACTCTTTTGATACAACAATAGATCAGTGCCGATCAGCGCAGACAATGACCATTCCTATCAATGGGAAACAAAACATTTACTTGCTGAAATGGCGCCTATGCGTATTTCACGATGAACAATAGATAAAGCTTCAGTTCCCTATCTTGCGCCTTCGGAGCTCTATAATCTTAGCTACTAGTCATCGTTCATTTTTGTGTACGATCTTCTACGAGAACAGTAGCCCCCTACTGCAGATAGCTCTGTCGCAACTTACCCTCTCTAAAAACTCAAGAGAACTTACATCTTCATCAAAAGACGGCCATCGTTTCATATAATATCGTTAACGTTAATAATGTTTATGCCAAAGTAACTTTGATCACCTTGTTATCGATTAGTTTGTTTATAACAGATTGTATCTATGTATAGTGGGATGAGGTGGTTATCTTGGCCTATTAAGCTTTTGCTTGGGAGACAGTTGCTACAGTAACTTCAGTTCGAATTGGTCACTCTGTACTTTTCCTGAAATGAATAGAGTGTTCATGGGACGTTTACAAAATTTAAATGCAGTGTATTCCTAATTAAGTTTATCTAATTTTGTGTACTTTGTAAAACGACGTTTGGTCACACTTGCACAACTATTTTGCAAAATTCACAGGCATACAAGATCATTCTGTCCATTCCCTGAAAAACTCTTGTCCACCAGCAAAGAACACACACCTTTTGCGTTATCATTCAGCCTTGAGGAGAAATCTCCCTCCCCGTATATAGCGCCCATTTCTCTTTATCTGAAAGCCCCCCCCCCCCACAAGAATACTCAAAAGTTGTTGTTTTTTAAATCTCAGCCTCTTGAATTCAAATTAAATTTATTTGCTGACAACTTAAACTTCTTTGTTTTGTTTTTAAAAGTTTTTAGTTTCGGTAGGTAGCCCTTGAACTTTTGCTCAACCAAAATGAAAACAGCCCTGAACGCAACGACGAGTGAAACTGATGAGTCCCACCTTGAAGAAGGCGCTCTATGCTTGTCAGCAAAAGTAGGGCCATGTTTTTCAAGGGGCTAGTCCTCAAAATGCCCCAGATTGAAAGTAAATGACCCCCTAAGGGAACAAAATAACCATAACAATCAAATCGTTGATTAACAGAAAAGAAACTTTTGGGTTTACATTAAATTCTTCATTAGGCTCATGAGGCATAATTTTCTCTCCGTCAAAGTCCCTCATCCTTTAAAATTTTGGTCTTTTTTAAAATAGTTTTGACACAACCACCCACCCCACCTTTTGATTGAAGTCTTGCCTCGAATGAAGCAATTAGATCAATATTTTCACAGCGTGAGTTTTCATTGGCTTTTCCTAACTTCCAGCATGCAACTTTTTGCATAGTTGAGGAAATCTCCATCAGGCATGGAGGTCGGCTTTTGAAACAAACTTGCCCGATACAATAGAAAGCACAGACATGAATGACGATCTGGAGAGATTGCTGGGTTACCCTTAATTATTTAGGCCCTATTGTATGACTCCATTTTCGATTTTTATTGATTTAGACCCACCCAACCGCAATCATTTCGGGAAAACAATGTTTATTCTGAATGGCCCCAGAGCCGTGTCGACCTCTTTCTTCAGCGAAGAGCGGGAACTTACAAGAGCCGGTGTGGCAAGAGATTCCGGTGTGCCTCCCCCGGAGATTCGATCCGCCCTTGTGGCGAACTGTGATAAATCCAGCTCTGCCGCCCTCTTCCGTTTAGACAGGGGACCAGTCTACTATCAGATCTGAAACCCTGACTACTCACTTGTCATGCTTGTTACACGAACACATTGCGCTACCCATAATACGAATACACACGGAACACACGAGTCGAGTTTTGTTGTGAATGTTGACGTGCCGACACATGGACAAAAGTGACAGAGACCGCAGAGACTGACAGTGACAGTGACAGTGAATGACACTTCAATTGTAAGGTATGTACATGTATTTTTATTTGCACTGGCAGTGCTTGCAATTGTAAACAGCCCTCGTTATTATTACTAATGGAGTTCAGACATTCGTCCTTCTGTAGCTAGGCTATGTTATAGTAAAAATTTCTTTTTATCAAATATATTAAAATTTTACATCAAATTAAAGGTCTCCTCAGGAGAAATTCAATGGTGCAAACCCCACTGTCATGGGTGCTTTCGTTAATGAGTTATCTGGTTATGCCTTCCAAAAGACAACAAACACGCGGCACCCTTCTGCTTTCTGGCCGCCGACTGAGGTACAGAAATTGTTAATAAATTAAGACCACCCACACTACTAAAGCTTACCAGCCCTATCCCTAACGCGCACTCAAAGGTTCAAAAAATGAGATTTTACCGAGTACTTGGTTTAATTAAAACCTCCGTAAATTGCATGCGCGACCTCGCGCTGGAACAAAATCCAATTTTTCATACTCAAAAATGGACAAGGATTAAACTGATATAGGTTTGACAGCATACCCCACCGTCGCTGAATGTATACATTCCTTTAAAATGGGAAATTTAGTCAAAATTTGGCTCAAAATGGTAAAAAAATACATAAAAACCTTATTTCTTCACCGATTGAGACGGGGAAAAAAGCACCGTAACCTTCCTAATCCTCTTTCTATCAATAGATGGCGTTATTTTGGGGGTAGAAGTCAAGAAAGGGCGGTATTTATTGAAAAACGGTGACCACATTTTTCTTTCAAAAAAGTTCAAAAATGGCTGCGCTCGCGGTAGTCGCGTCGGTGACCATGCTCTGAATCTTTTTGATGCTTGAAAAAGTGAGGTAAATTTGTGCCTTTTTTCAAAAGGATTATGAAAGAAGAGAGTTTTATTGACCTACAGGAGTAATTTGAAGCTCAGACAGCATGTTAGGTCGAAGTAACATTAATTTGAAAAACCTCTTTTTTGTGTGCGGCCAGAATAGAAAATGTCAATATCGCGCGACCTCTAACATAGCTACCTTCTGTGACAACTCGACCAGTGTCATCATTCATGGTAGGCAAAGTTTTAGATTACATTTGATTGATGAGGTTTCTAGTTGGTTAGCTGAATAGATCTCTTTGAATACATCAATTTGACACCTCATTTGTTGGGATGGGGTCATGTTGACCAAAGTTACGCCAGGTCGACGGTCATTATTTAATATTTTTTAACCCTTTCAAATAGCAAATAGTAAACTAACTGTGACCCACACTGTACGTATTAAACACATGCTAATTTAGATGCACAAAACAGTTAACACAAAATAACAAACTCAAAATGGATCAAAATTTCACAATATTTCGAATTAATAAGCAAAAATAAAATAAATATATTGTTCTGAAATTTCAAGTAGTAAATACAGATCAAGAGAACAAAGCAGGCCTATTAACAGCTTTCAATTAAGAAAAAGATAATGGCCAACGATAATAAACATATTGGGCACTACACCTAGCCCACCTTGTTGAGCTGTAATGGCTCTCTTTTAACATCGGTCTTATAACACTCACCATTACAGCCCACCATCCATACATGTCTTAAACGCGTAAAACGCATACTACTCCAACCTATTTAACTTTGTTCCTTACATCCTTACAATTTTTGTGACATATTCCAGGGCTCACCAACTGATGCCTTTGTCCAGATGTGATGATTTGAAAATGGCAAAAAAAAATTGTGTACAAAAATTACATTGAGGTTCGTCCCGCAACGGGGCCGCCATCTTACTTATGATTCAATGCCTGCTGATCGTGAGAAGTCAGGGCATCCGGCTGATCTGTCCGTGCGTGTGTGTACGGCGTATCATGAATATGCATCAGATGACGTCATGGGAAGCTGTAGTACTTCGGAGCTCGATGTGTGCGCGCGTGCACGGCAATTCATGAATATGCATAAGGTGATGTCGCGTGGCGATTGCTGTAGGCTAAAAAACTACAATGCTGTTGTGAGTTCCTCGCTCGTGCATATTCATGATCAGCCGGGCGCCCTGACTTTCTCACGATCAACAGGCAGTGAAGCAGAAGTTAAATGGCGGCCCCGTTACAAGACGAACTTCAATGTAATTTTTGTACACAATTTTTTTTTGCCATTTTTCAAATCATCACATCTGGACAAAGGCATCATTTGGTGAGCCCTGGAATATGTCACAAAAATTGTAAGGATGTAAGGACCAAAGTGAGTTAGGTTGGAGTAGTATGTGATGTTTATAAGTGGGAGAAATTTGCGATCAAACAGGTACGACTTGCTCGTACTTTTTTACTACGCGTTTAAGACATGTATGGATGGTGGGCTGTAATGGTGAGTGTTATAAGACCGATGTTAAAAGAGAGCCATTACAGCTCAACAAGGTGGGCTAGCACTACACCGTACACGCAAGTGAGCATTGACCTCTGTCCACAACAAAAACCACAATTTCTCGCCGCGACAGCCGTGTATCACCAACTTTAAAGGTCGACCGCAAAAAACCGCGACGACCTACAAGTTTGGAAATAATGTTATTAGGTCAAGAAATTCTTCAGATAATACCTGTAATCTGGTCATTAAAGTTCCCACAGTAACTAAACCATAATATGAGCTTAAATACAAGTTACCTATTAAAATATGCACTTACCAGTCTTTTAAGTGGACAATTTTTCGCTAAATACATCTGAGAATGGCAAAATATTTTTTGAAAAACTCCATATTGAATGTAGTTCCAGTCTTTTATGAATGATCGGAGCCACCTCACTTAAAGTCCAATCCCAATATTCTTGGGCATGTCGCACCGCGCGATTAATAGCCCTGCCGTTCGTGACCAACTCGACCGTCCCCAGTTTCCCATTCCAAAAAATGTAGTCCGGCGCACGCAGCGCCCTCTAGCGGTCACAAATCTGCCTAATCATGGTCATGCCTGTCAGACAATTCGATAGCTTGACAAGTCGTCAGTGTCAGTGAGACAACTTGACGAAGTGCCAAGACAAGTCGATGGGTGAATGACTGATCTCTTATTTTTTAGTGACAAGTGACAATGTTTACACGAATTTCCTGTATAAATTCTGTATTTCTGTAGACCCAGTAACTGGGGCCCTGTACTATGTCACTCTCTGACTATGTAGTGTACCCTGTAACTGTACTCCTTTTTTTCAAAATGGCATCTTCGGTAGTACTAGCTTTGCGTCCCAGGTAACCATTGGGTCTTGACTAGCCCTGGTAGGACGCCAGTCAGTGCCACTGCACTGACGTCCTGGGTTTTATACCCTTCTTTACAATGCGAACACAAATTTGACCACAATATTTTCCTATTTTTACCTTATTTGAGAAGCTGGTATTCTGCTCATATATTCTTGGTGACATTTACTACACTTTGGATGAGTTCACAACTAACAAATATATCCATGGGTGAGATTATTTCCAAAACTATGTCGGAGTTCTGCACTGTTATTTTAACCATCATGTACATGTGTACCGCTCGACTGTGTAAAATCATATGCGCATGTGCGAAATGCATAGCAACCCGATACGTATACAAAACTTGCACATGCGCGTTAGCCTTTACAAGCTCTTTGGTTTAGGACATGCAGTGATGATGGAGCCGTAAATGTAAATTTTCACAAGTAATAACATCAAAGGATAACAAGGATCACAAGTAATAACATCATAACATCAACAGGCCTCCGTGGAGTTCCGGCTACAAGGAACATGTGAGTAAAAGTTCAGCTTCCTCAATAAGGTAAAAATATGAAAAATTTGAAGTGTAAATTTTGTCGCAATGGTACGGGACCTTTATACCCTGGACTCCGTCACGTTGTATGCAACGGAGGAGTCCAACCTGGGCTAGGTCTTGACCACAAGTGTTGACTGTGATATGGCGATTTGCTATGATTTTGCCAACACCCAGCCACAAAAAATGCCCCCAAATTACAAAAAGACCGAACAAAATAGCTTGAAAATTGCCTACTGGGTTTTCAATACGTCAGAGATGCAACATCAGGCATTTAATTGTACTCGCCATAATTTGTTGTGCTCCAAATTAATAATTTTTAAGTCCACAATCGGAGAAACCATCCACCATGGTCGAAGTCTTTGCACTCTGTGTAATATAGATGGGTGCCCTGCCAATGTCGCCGCTGTGCAGATCATTTGGTCATGTCTCTGGTTTGAAGGGAGAAGCTTCATAAATGACAGATCCTTAGCTTTTTGGACATCTTTATTGCGTTCCGGTCCGACTATTTTCTTTGCATGTCCTTTAAAAAAACCCTTTTTATATGATGCATTTTAAATATCAAATACCATCAAAATGTTTTTTGTGGTCGCACTTGGTCTCATCTCATGATTTGCTTGCACACATTTGCTTTGCTACATACTGCACAATGTATGATTTCACTCTTCCCTCTACAAACAAAAGTACTCTGAGGACGATAACGACTATCCATTGCAGAGGTGGAAAATAAATAGAAAAAAATAGTTTGAAACATTGAGTATCCATCAGTACTCCATAAAAGTTTATAAAACTTAACATTTTAATTCTGGTAATTGTAGTCTCAAAGGTTCAGATTTCAAATGGAGGGGGGAGGGGCACTGACATCAATTGAGGGGGCACGTGCCCCCTAGTTATGCCACTGCATGTTTGAGAGGATGACAAAAAGTTACATTCTTTGATGAGAGGCAATTCTTGAAGATAATAAAATGGAAACAGGTTATTATCAGGTACCTGACTGAAAGGCATAAGAAACACTGTTGACAAAGTCAATTGGTAAGAGGAACATCTCAAGTAAAGACAATCTTATCCTTCTAATATTTTGTTTCCCATTAGCCAGTTTGGACCAGGGTTTCCAAAATTTGAACAGTGAGGCCTACAACCCATTGCATGTAACACCTGGATCTTATAATATTATTATCATTTTCAAAATTAAACAATAACTAGTCAAAGTAATGACAATACATTCTCATACTTTGCACTGGGAGAAAATTTGAATGAAAGCCGTGCTTGTTCACCTTGACTCAGCCAGTCCCCTCCCCCAAGAGAAAAATTACAGCTATTTTGTAGAGCCTATTTTTGGTTATTATTCCAAAATGTCTGACAAACTTGGACAGAATTCTCTGTGTGACTGTCAACCTTTTTCTTTGTAAAATTTAAAAAAACACAAGAAGATTGCGTCAAAATCTCCTCTTTTCATCTACAGTTTAGTTACAGATACATGTAAGTGTTAATGTCTGAATATATTGAAGGCAATTTTAGTTTCCACTCTACATTTAATAAAATTTGAACTCCGGCTAGAAAAATTCAATACATCAGAAAACTCAACCTACTAGCTGCTTCAACTACTGTCAAATTGCTATATATTAACTCTGTGTGTATTAACAGTATATAAGTACAACACAGACAGGCAACAATGGTTACTTGCAAACTGAAAGTTGATGTCAAGTTCAATATTTACCCTACAACACATACACCACACAGGTATACACCATTGGTACATGTAGCTACCTGTACACATATACAGTACAGACAGACAACAATGGCAGCTTAACACTCAAGTTCAACATTTACTACTAGGATCAGTGGTTTCTTTGTAAGCTGTTCCTACATGTAGCTCTACCAGTCAGCTGACCTGAGGGTGTACTGATGTACACGTACCTGCCGCGTGACTCGAGGAGGAAATAAACGTTTGTGCCCAGCGCCATTTTGGGAGGGACCAGATCTGGTGTTACATGTAGAATTATTTGTTGTGAATTCAGAAAGAAAACCTGACTTCTTTTGTGTTCAATAAAACAAAAGACAATTCTGACAGTACTGCAGATATAAGGACAGTTGACAGTGGTTAACATTGCTGAGGTGAGTACAGATCACAATCTGTTTCAACTTTGCTCAATACTTTATCTTGAGATAGGCCTAAGATTGTGCATACAATACAAATACTACTTAATTTGTGCAGTTTCATAAATTGTGATTGTGTAGCTTAGATGATGATTCATGTTTGGTTTACATGTAAAAGTGTTGTACAGTTGACATGCTTGTATGGTTTCTCAAATATTGTACTTAGATTAGAACCTCAGGGTATTATCTTCCAATTCAATGGAGGTAAAGGCTGATTATTTAGTGCAATGTTCTTGATATTTGATTGCAACATTTTCAAAGGCTGGAATTCAGTGTTATGAAATTGAAGTTTAGAAAAGAGATGATATCAAAACAAAGAATGCAAGGTCCTTGTCTCAAATTTGCTGGTAAAGTACCATATTATCGTTTATATTTTTACCTTAAACATTGTTTGACCTTTGAAATATCTGTGTTCAATTTCTGATTCATTTTATAAAAACAAAAAAAGACATCAAATGAAACCTCTGTAAGATATTATTCGGCGTTGAGGCATACAATGATAGGAAACTCATTAAAAACATAGGCCTACATGTATATCACTGCTTTGTGTAAGGTGCGCCCCCAATATGTGTGTTGAGCACAGACAATGCGCTGAACATGTGCAATTCTTCATCGTAATTAGATCAGTCCAAAATGGAGCACTTGGGTATCTTAAGAGATTTCAGACTCTGTCATAACTGAAATTATGTTATCAAAAACACGTATGTTTGCACAAATTTGGGTGTGATTCGCAAATGGGGTTTCTATAAAAAACCCATTTATTTTCAACTTCCTCACAAGGCGTGGTTTATAACGTTAGTTTCCCTGGCAACAAGTATCCTCATCTTCAGTTTACATGTGCCTCATGTCATGTTATTAGTCAGAGGGGTGTCTGGGTGTCTTGTTGAGTCCTTGATTTGAATTTAAAAACTCAACCTCATCTTCAGTTTACATGTGCCTCATGTCATGATGTTAGTCAGAGGGGTGTCTGGGTGTCTTGTAGACTCCCTGGTTTGAATTTAGAAACTCAACTTCATCTTCAGTTTACTTGTGCCTCATGTCATGGTGTTAGTCAGAGGGGTGTCTGGGTGTCTTGTAGACTCCCTGGTTTGAATTTAGAAACTCAACCTCATCTTCAGTTTACATGTGCCTCATGTCATGATGTTAGTCAGAGGAGTGTCTGGGTGTCTTGTTGAGTCCTTGATTTGAATTTAGAAACTCAACCTCATCTTCAGTTTACATACGTGCCTCATGTCATGGTGTTAGTCAGAGGGGTGTCTGGGTGTCTTGTAGACTCCCTGGTTTGAATTTAGAAACTCAACCTCATCTTCAGTTTACATGTGCCTCATGTCATGGTGTTAGTCAGAGGGGTGTCTGGGTATCTTGTAGACTCCCTGGTTTGAATTTAGAAACTCAACCTCATCTTCAGTTTACATGTGCCTCATGTCATGTTATTAGTCAGAGGGGTGTCTGGGTTTCTTGTTGAGTCCTTGATTTGAATTTAGAAACTCAACCTCATCTTCAGTTTACATGTGCTCATGTCATGGTGTTAGTCAGAGGGGTGTCTGGGTGTCTTGTAGACTCCCTGGTTTGAATTTAGAAACTCAACCTCATCTTCAGTTTACATAAAGTGCCTCATGTCATGGTGCTAGTCCCTACCTCCTCTTCGGGGTTTTCCCTGGAATAAATCTTCAGGGTTTTTCCTCCCACATCTGAAACTGAAACTTCCTTGTCTTCTCTCCATGGGGTTCTTGGCTAGTTTAGTGATTAAGTTCGCTTTTCTGAGAGTCCTTGGCTTCACAACCAGAATTAAATAATGAAATGAAAGGAAAGGGTGTGGGTTTCTTGTAGACCCACTGGTTTGAATTTAGAAACTCAATATTATTTGTATTTACAGGTTTCAAAAATAAACTGAAGTATAGGTAAATAAAAATGTCACATGTGTACAGTATGTACATGCATGGACATGTCATGTTTTACACATTCAAGTGTTTGTAAATTGTGACTACAGCATAGGCCTACATACATGTAGTTTGTTAAAATCATGATATTTTCAGAAACAATTTATTTTACAATTGTACAATTGATTAATTTGGGCAAATACCAGACAAAATTATAACTTTACACTTAATAATAATAATAAATAACTTTACACTTTTAGGTGTTTCATCCAAGTGTTAATTCTAATGAGTAGTTTCATGGGTTTGACCGTACACTGATGTGTGATAAGCATTAATTAGGCATTAATTACAGGATTCTCATCACTTAGTGCTCGGATGCTCGGTGTTCTAGTGGTTCAAATATCAGCTCCAGGATGCTGGGCTGCCTGTGGATTTGTTTCTGCATAACTTTGGGTAAAGGCACTGAGTGTACAGTGCAATTATTAATCAAACATTGGTGAATGGCTAAGTACTTTAAAATCCAAGTAGATATTCAAAATGCTGAATACAAATGGCATTATAAGTTAAAGACGTATACTGAAAGTGTTTTCTGGTAAACTTAAAGTATATTTTTGCTCTTTTGTACTTATCTCCAGATAAAAATGGCATCTTCAAACCCACCAAAGATTTCAGCTCTAGAGAATATCATCCAGGATCATGTGGAGTGCAGTATTTGCTTTGACCAATACACAGAACCCAAACAACTAGACTGTCTTCATAGCTTCTGTAAACACTGTTTGCAGAAACACCAGACTACTAACTTCAAAGATGCTAAGATGCTTATTTGTCCAGTGTGTCGAAAGGAGACTCCACTTTCTCGGAAGGGTGTTCAAGATCTTAAGACTAACTTCAATCTAACTGGTCTTGCACATCAACTGGAACAGGTCAGCTCATCTGAAAACATGTG
>CM037475.1:28822130-28838772 GCA_021014325.1 Plazaster borealis
ATTCAGCCTTGAGGAGAAATCTCCCTCCCCGTATATAGCGCCCATTTCTCTTTATCTGAAAGCCCCCCCCCCCACAAGAATACTCAAAAGTTGTTGTTTTTTAAATCTCAGCCTCTTGAATTCAAATTAAATTTATTTGCTGACAACTTAAACTTCTTTGTTTTGTTTTTAAAAGTTTTTAGTTTCGGTAGGTAGCCCTTGAACTTTTGCTCAACCAAAATGAAAACAGCCCTGAACGCAACGACGAGTGAAACTGATGAGTCCCACCTTGAAGAAGGCGCTCTATGCTTGTCAGCAAAAGTAGGGCCATGTTTTTCAAGGGGCTAGTCCTCAAAATGCCCCAGATTGAAAGTAAATGACCCCCTAAGGGAACAAAATAACCATAACAATCAAATCGTTGATTAACAGAAAAGAAACTTTTGGGTTTACATTAAATTCTTCATTAGGCTCATGAGGCATAATTTTCTCTCCGTCAAAGTCCCTCATCCTTTAAAATTTTGGTCTTTTTTAAAATAGTTTTGACACAACCACCCACCCCACCTTTTGATTGAAGTCTTGCCTCGAATGAAGCAATTAGATCAATATTTTCACAGCGTGAGTTTTCATTGGCTTTTCCTAACTTCCAGCATGCAACTTTTTGCATAGTTGAGGAAATCTCCATCAGGCATGGAGGTCGGCTTTTGAAACAAACTTGCCCGATACAATAGAAAGCACAGACATGAATGACGATCTGGAGAGATTGCTGGGTTACCCTTAATTATTTAGGCCCTATTGTATGACTCCATTTTCGATTTTTATTGATTTAGACCCACCCAACCGCAATCATTTCGGGAAAACAATGTTTATTCTGAATGGCCCCAGAGCCGTGTCGACCTCTTTCTTCAGCGAAGAGCGGGAACTTACAAGAGCCGGTGTGGCAAGAGATTCCGGTGTGCCTCCCCCGGAGATTCGATCCGCCCTTGTGGCGAACTGTGATAAATCCAGCTCTGCCGCCCTCTTCCGTTTAGACAGGGGACCAGTCTACTATCAGATCTGAAACCCTGACTACTCACTTGTCATGCTTGTTACACGAACACATTGCGCTACCCATAATACGAATACACACGGAACACACGAGTCGAGTTTTGTTGTGAATGTTGACGTGCCGACACATGGACAAAAGTGACAGAGACCGCAGAGACTGACAGTGACAGTGACAGTGAATGACACTTCAATTGTAAGGTATGTACATGTATTTTTATTTGCACTGGCAGTGCTTGCAATTGTAAACAGCCCTCGTTATATTACTAATGGAGTTCAGACATTCGTCCTTCTGTAGCTAGGCTATGTTATAGTAAAAATTTCTTTTTATCAAATATATTAAAATTTTACATCAAATTAAAGGTCTCCTCAGGAGAAATTCAATGGTGCAAACCCCACTGTCATGGGTGCTTTCGTTAATGAGTTATCTGGTTATGCCTTCCAAAAGACAACAAACACGCGGCACCCTTCTGCTTTCTGGCCGCCGACTGAGGTACAGAAATTGTTAATAAATTAAGACCACCCACACTACTAAAGCTTACCAGCCCTATCCCTAACGCGCACTCAAAGGTTCAAAAAATGAGATTTTACCGAGTACTTGGTTTAATTAAAACCTCCGTAAATTGCATGCGCGACCTCGCGCTGGAACAAAATCCAATTTTTCATACTCAAAAATGGACAAGGATTAAACTGATAGGTATAGGTTTGACAGCATACCCCACCGTCGCTGAATGTATACATTCCTTTAAAATGGGAAATTTAGTCAAAATTTGGCTCAAAATGGTAAAAAAATACATAAAAACCTTATTTCTTCACCGATTGAGACGGGGAAAAAAGCACCGTAACCTTCCTAATCCTCTTTCTATCAATAGATGGCGTTATTTTGGGGGTAGAAGTCAAGAAAGGGCAGTATTTATTGAAAAACGGTGACCACATTTTTCTTTCAAAAAAGTTCAAAAATGGCTGCGCTCGCGGTAGTCGCGTCGGTGACCATGCTCTGAATCTTTTTGATGCTTGAAAAAGTGAGGTAAATTTGTGCCTTTTTTCAAAAGGATTATGAAAGAAGAGAGTTTTATTGACCTACAGGAGTAATTTGAAGCTCAGACAGCATGTTAGGTCGAAGTAACATTAATTTGAAAAACCTCTTTTTTGTGTGCGGCCAGAATAGAAAATGTCAATATCGCGCGACCTCTAACATAGCTACCTTCTGTGACAACTCGACCAGTGTCATCATTCATGGTAGGCAAAGTTTTAGATTACATTTGATTGATGAGGTTTCTAGTTGGTTAGCTGAATAGATCTCTTTGAATACATCAATTTGACACCTCATTTGTTGGGATGGGGTCATGTTGACCAAAGTTACGCCAGGTCGACGGTCATTATTTAATATTTTTTAACCCTTTCAAATAGCAAATAGTAAACTAACTGTGACCCACACTGTACGTATTAAACACATGCTAATTTAGATGCACAAAAACAGTTAACACAAAAATAACAAACTCAAAATGGATCAAAATTTCACAATATTTCGAATTAATAAGCAAAAAATAAAATAAATATATTGTTCTGAAATTTCAAGTAGTAAATACAGATCAAGAGAACAAAGCAGGCCTATTAACAGCTTTCAATTAAGAAAAAGATAATGGCCAACGATAATAAACATATTGGGCACTACACCTAGCCCACCTTGTTGAGCTGTAATGGCTCTCTTTTAACATCGGTCTTATAACACTCACCATTACAGCCCACCATCCATACATGTCTTAAACGCGTAAAACGCATACTACTCCAACCTATTTAACTTTGTTCCTTACATCCTTACAATTTTTGTGACATATTCCAGGGCTCACCAACTGATGCCTTTGTCCAGATGTGATGATTTGAAAATGGCAAAAAAAAATTGTGTACAAAAATTACATTGAGGTTCGTCCCTGATTCAATGCCTGCTGATCGTGAGAAGTCAGGGCATCCGGCTGATCTGTCCGTGCGTGTGTGTACGGCGTATCATGAATATGCATCAGATGACGTCATGGGAAGCTGTAGTACTTCGGAGCTCGATGTGTGCGCGCGTGCACGGCAATTCATGAATATGCATAAGGTGATGTCGCGTGGCGATTGCTGTAGGCTAAAAAACTACAATGCTGTTGTGAGTTCCTCGCTCGTGCATATTCATGATCAGCCGGGCGCCCTGACTTTCTCACGATCAACAGGCAGTGAAGCAGAAGTTAAATGGCGGCCCCGTTACAAGACGAACTTCAATGTAATTTTTGTACACAATTTTTTTTTGCCATTTTTCAAATCATCACATCTGGACAAAGGCATCATTTGGTGAGCCCTGGAATATGTCACAAAAATTGTAAGGATGTAAGGACCAAAGTGAGTTAGGTTGGAGTAGTATGTGATGTTTATAAGTGGGAGAAATTTGCGATCAAACAGGTACGACTTGCTCGTACTTTTTACTACGCGTTTAAGACATGTATGGATGGTGGGCTGTAATGGTGAGTGTTATAAGACCGATGTTAAAAGAGAGCCATTACAGCTCAACAAGGTGGGCTAGCACTACACCGTACACGCAAGTGAGCATTGACCTCTGTCCACAACAAAACCACAATTTCTCGCCGCGACAGCCGTGTATCACCAACTTTAAAGGTCGACCGCAAAAAACCGCGACGACCTACAAGTTTGGAAATAATGTTATTAGGTCAAGAAATTCTTCAGATAATACCTGTAATCTGGTCATTAAAGTTCCCACAGTAACTAAACCATAATATGAGCTTAAATACAAGTTACCTATTAAAATATGCACTTACCAGTCTTTTAAGTGGACAATTTTTCGCTAAATACATCTGAGAATGGCAAAATATTTTTTGAAAAACTCCATATTGAATGTAGTTCCAGTCTTTTATGAATGATCGGAGCCACCTCACTTAAAGTCCAATCCCAATATTCTTGGGCATGTCGCACCGCGCGATTAATAGCCCTGCCGTTCGTGACCAACTCGACCGTCCCCAGTTTCCCATTCCAAAAAATGTAGTCCGGCGCACGCAGCGCCCTCTAGCGGTCACAAATCTGCCTAATCATGGTCATGCCTGTCAGACAATTCGATAGCTTGACAAGTCGTCAGTGTCAGTGAGACAACTTGACGAAGTGCCAAGACAAGTCGATGGGTGAATGACTGATCTCTTATTTTTTAGTGACAAGTGACAATGTTTACACGAATTTCCTGTATAAATTCTGTATTTCTGTAGACCCAGTAACTGGGGCCCTGTACTATGTCACTCTCTGACTATGTAGTGTACCCTGTAACTGTACTCCTTTTTTTCAAAATGGCATCTTCGGTAGTACTAGCTTTGCGTCCCAGGTAACCATTGGGTCTTGACTAGCCCTGGTAGGACGCCAGTCAGTGCCACTGCACTGACGTCCTGGGTTTTATACCCTTCTTTACAATGCGAACACAAATTTGACCACAATATTTTCCTATTTTTACCTTATTTGAGAAGCTGGTATTCTGCTCATATATTCTTGGTGACATTTACTACACTTTGGATGAGTTCACAACTAACAAATATATCCATGGGTGAGATTATTTCCAAAACTATGTCGGAGTTCTGCACTGTTATTTTAACCATCATGTACATGTGTACCGCTCGACTGTGTAAAATCATATGCGCATGTGCGAAATGCATAGCAACCCGATACGTATACAAAACTTGCACATGCGCGTTAGCCTTTACAAGCTCTTTGGTTTAGGACATGCAGTGATGATGGAGCCGTAAATGTAAATTTTCACAAGTAATAACATCAAAGGATAACAAGGATCACAAGTAATAACATCATAACATCAACAGGCCTCCGTGGAGTTCCGGCTACAAGGAACATGTGAGTAAAAGTTCAGCTTCCTCAATAAGGTAAAAATATGAAAAATTTGAAGTGTAAATTTTGTCGCAATGGTACGGGACCTTTATACCCTGGACTCCGTCACGTTGTATGCAACGGAGGAGTCCAACCTGGGCTAGGTCTTGACCACAAGTGTTGACTGTGATATGGCGATTTGTTATGATTTTCTCAACACCCAGCCACAAAAAATGCCCCCAAATTACAAAAAGACCGAACAAAATAGCTTGAAAATTGCCTACTGGGTTTTCAATACGTCAGAGATGCAACATCAGGCATTTAATTGTACTCGCCATAATTTGTTGTGCTCCAAATTAATAATTTTTAAGTCCACAATCGGAGAAACCATCCACCATGGTCGAAGTCTTTGCACTCTGTGTAATATAGATGGGTGCCCTGCCAATGTCACCGCTGTGCAGATCATTTGGTCATGTCTCTGGTTTGAAGGGAGAAGCTTCATAAATGACAGATCCTTAGCTTTTTGGACGTCTTTATTGTGTTCCGGTCCGACTATTTTCTTTGCATGTCCTTTAAAAAAACCCTTTTTATATGATGCATTTTAAATATCAAATACCATCAAAATGTTTTTTGTGGTCGCACTTGGTCTCATCTCATGATTTGCTTGCACACATTTGCTTTGCTACATACTGCACAATGTATGATTTCACTCTTCCCTCTACAAACAAAAGTACTCTGAGGACGATAACGACTATCCATTGCAGAGGTGGAAAATAAATAGAAAAAAATAGTTTGAAACATTGAGTATCCATCAGTACTCCATAAAAGTTTATAAAACTTAACATTTTAATTCTGGTAATTGTAGTCTCAAAGGTTCAGATTTCAAATGGAGGAGGGAGGGGCACTGACATCAATTGAGGGGGCACGTGCCCCCTAGTTATGCCACTGCATGTTTGAGAGGATGACAAAAAGTTACATTCTTTGATGAGAGGCAATTCTTAAAGATAATAAAATGGAAACAGGTTATTATCAGGTACCTGACTGAAAGGCATAAGAAACACTGTTGACAAAGTCAATTGGTAAGAGGAACATCTCAAGTAAAGACAATCTTATCCTTCTAATATTTTGTTTCCCATTAGCCAGTTTGGACCAGGGTTTCCAAAATTTGAACAGTGAGGCCTACAACCCATTGCATGTAACACCTGGATCTTATAATATTATTATCATTTTCAAAATTAAACAATAACTAGTCAAAGTAATGACAATACATTCTCATACTTTGCACTGGGAGAAAATTTGAATGAAAGCCGTGCTTGTTCACCTTGACTCAGCCAGTCCCCTCCCCCAAGAGAAAAATTACAGCTATTTTGTAGAGCCTATTTTTGGTTATTATTCCAAAATGTCTGACAAACTTGGACAGAATTCTCTGTGTGACTGTCAACCTTTTTCTTTGTAAAATTTAAAAAAACACAAGAAGATTGCGTCAAAATCTCCTCTTTTCATCTACAGTTTAGTTACAGATACATGTAAGTGTTAATGTCTGAATATATTGAAGGCAATTTTAGTTTCCACTCTACATTTAATAAAATTTGAACTCCGGCTAGAAAAATTCAATACATCAGAAAACTCAACCTACTAGCTGCTTCAACTACTGTCAAATTGCTATATATTAACTCTGTGTGTATTAACAGTATATAAGTACAACACAGACAGGCAACAATGGTTACTTGCAAACTGAAAGTTGATGTCAAGTTCAATATTTACCCTACAACACATACACCACACAGGTATACACCATTGGTACATGTAGCTACCTGTACACATATACAGTACAGACAGACAACAATGGCAGCTTAACACTCAAGTTCAACATTTACTACTAGGATCAGTGGTTTCTTTGTAAGCTGTTCCTACATGTAGCTCTACCAGTCAGCTGACCTGAGGGTGTACTGATGTACACGTACCTGCCGCGTGACTCGAGGAGGAAATAAACGTTTTGTGCCCAGCGCCATTTTGGGAGGGACCAGATCTGGTGTTACATGTAGAATTATTTGTTGTGAATTCAGAAAGAAAACCTGACTTCTTTTTGTGTTCAATAAAACAAAAGACAATTCTGACAGTACTGCAGATATAAGGACAGTTGACAGTGGTTAACATTGCTGAGGTGAGTACAGATCACAATCTGTTTCAACTTTGCTCAATACTTTATCTTGAGATAGGCCTAAGATTGTGCATACAATACAAATACTACTTAATTTGTGCAGTTTCATAAATTGTGATTGTGTAGCTTAGATGATGATTCATGTTTGGTTTACATGTAAAAGTGTTGTACAGTTGACATGCTTGTATGGTTTCTCAAATATTGTACTCAGATTAGAACCTCAGGGTATTATCTTCCAATTCAATGGAGGTAAAGGCTGATTATTTAGTGCAATGTTCTTGATATTTGATTGCAACATTTTCAAAGGCTGGAATTCAGTGTTATGAAATTGAAGTTTAGAAAAGAGATGATATCAAAACAAAGAATGCAAGGTCCTTGTCTCAAATTTGCTGGTAAAGTACCATATTATCGTTTATATTTTTACCTTAAACATTGTTTGACCTTTGAAATATCTGTGTTCAATTTCTGATTCATTTTATAAAAACAAAAAAAGACATCAAATGAAACCTCTGTACGATATTATTCGGCGTTGAGGCATACAATGATAGGAAACTCATTAAAAACATAGGCCTACATGTATATCACTGCTTTGTGTAAGGTGCGCCCCCAATATGTGTGTTGAGCACAGACAATGCGCTGAACATGTGCAATTCTTCATCGTAATTAGATCAGTCCAAAATGGAGCACTTGGGTATCTTAAGAGATTTCAGACTCTGTCATAACTGAAATTATGTTATCAAAAACACGTATGTTTGCACAAATTTGGGTGTGATTCGCAAATGGGGTTTCTATAAAAAACCCATTTGTTTTCAACTTCCTCACAAGGCGTGGTTTATAACGTTAGTTTCCCTGGCAACAAGTATCCTCATCTTCAGTTTACATGTGCCTCATGTCATGTTATTAGTCAGAGGGGTGTCTGGGTGTCTTGTTGAGTCCTTGATTTGAATTTAAAAACTCAACCTCATCTTCAGTTTACATGTGCCTCATGTCATGATGTTAGTCAGAGGGGTGTCTGGGTGTCTTGTAGACTCCCTGGTTTGAATTTAGAAACTCAACTTCATCTTCAGTTTACTTGTGCCTCATGTCATGGTGTTAGTCAGAGGGGTGTCTGGGTGTCTTGTAGACTCCCTGGTTTGAATTTAGAAACTCAACCTCATCTTCAGTTTACATGTGCCTCATGTCATGATGTTAGTCAGAGGAGTGTCTGGGTGTCTTGTTGAGTCCTTGATTTGAATTTAGAAACTCAACCTCATCTTCAGTTTACATACGTGCCTCATGTCATGGTGTTAGTCAGAGGGGTGTCTGGGTGTCTTGTAGACTCCCTGGTTTGAATTTAGAAACCCAACCTCATCTTCAGTTTACATGTGCCTCATGTCATGATGTAAGTCAGAGGGGTGTCTGGGTGTCTTGTAGACTCCCTGGTTTGAATTTAGAAACTCAACCTCATCTTCAGTTTACATGTGCCTCATGTCATGATGTTAGTAAGAGGAGTGTCTGGGTTTCTTGTAGACTCCTTGGTTTGAATTTAGAAACCCAACTTCATTTTCAGTTTACATGTGCCTCATGTCATGTTATTAGTCAGAGGAGTGTCTGGGTGTCTTGTAGACTCCTTGGTTTGAATTTAGAAACTCAACCTCAACTTCACTTTACATGTGCCTCATGTCATGGTGCTAGTCCCTACCTCCTCTTCGGGGTTTTCCCTGGAATAATTCTTCAGGGTTTTTCCTCCCACATCTAAAACTGAAACTTCCTTGTCTTCTCTCCATTGGGTTCTTGGCTAGTTTAGTGATTAATTTCGCTTTTCTGAGATTCCTTGGCTTCACAACCAGAATTAATTAATGAAATGAAAGGAAAAGGGTGTCTGGGTTTCTTGTAGAGTTCCTGATTTGAATTTAGAAACTCAACCTCATCTTCAGTTTACATGTGCCTCATGTCATGATGTTAGTCAGAGGGGTGTCTGGGTGTCTTGTAGACTCCCTGGTTTGAATTTAGAAACTCAACCTCATCTTCAGTTTACATGTGCCTCATGTCATGGTGTTAGTCAGAGGGGTGTCTGGGTGTCTTGTAGACTCCCTGGTTTGAATTTAGAAACTCAACCTCATCTTCAGTTTACATGTGCCTCATGTCATGATGTTAGTCAGAGGGGTGTCTGGGTGTCTTGTAGACTCCTTGGTTTGAATTTAGAAACCCAACTTCATCTTCAGTTTACATGTGCCTCATGTCATGGTGCTAGTCCCTACCTCCTCTTCGGGGTTTTCCCTGGAATAATTCTTCAGGGTTTTTCCTCCCACATCTAAAACTGAAACTTCCTTGTCTTCTCTCCATTGGGTTCTTGGCTAGTTTAGTGATTAAGTTCGCTTTTCTGAGATTCCTTGAATATGTGTACAACCAGAATTAATTGATGAAATGAAATGAAAAGGGTGTCTGGTTTTCTTGTAGAGTTCCTGGTTTGAATTTAGAAACTCAATATTATTTTCTTGCAGGTTTCAAAAATAAATTGAAGTATAGTTAAATAAAAAGGTCATGTGTGCATGCATGTACATGTCATGTTGTACACATATTCAAGTGTTTGTAAATTGTGGCTACTTCAGAAACAATTTATTTTAAAATTGTACAATTGATTATTTTGGACAAATACCAAGACAAAATGATAACTAATAGTAATTGATTATTTTGGACAAATACCAAGACAATATGATACATTTACACTTTTGGGTAATTCATCCAAGTGTTAATTCTAATGAGTAGTTTCATGGGTTTGACCGTACACTGATGTGTGATAAGCATTAATTAGGCATTAATTACAGGATTCTCATCACTTAGTGCTCGGATGCTCGGTGTGTAGTGGTTCAAACATCAGCTCCAGGATGCAGGGCTGCCTGTGGATTTGTTTCTGCATAACTTTGGGGAAAAGCACTGAGTGTACAGTGCAATTATTAACCAAACATTAATCAAGTACTTTAAAATCCAAGTAGAAATTCAAAATGCTGAATACAAATGCCATTATAAGTTGGTTTAAAGACGTATACTGAAAGTGTTTTCTGTAAACTTACAGTATATTTTTGCTCTTTTGTACTTATCTCCAGATAAAAATGGCATCTTCAAACCCACCAAAGATTTCAGCTCTAGAGAAAATCATCCAGGATCATGTGGAGTGCAGTATTTGCTTTGACCAATACACAGAACCCAAACAACTAGACTGTCTTCATAGCTTCTGTAAACACTGTTTGCAGAAACACCAGACTACTAACTTCAAAGATGCTAAGATGCTTATTTGTCCAGTGTGTCGAAAGGAGACTCCACTTTCTCGGAAGGGTGTTCAAGATCTTAAGACTAACTTCAATCTAACTGGTCTTGCACATCAACTGGAACAGGTCAGCTCATCTGAAAACAACCAGTTGATTTGTAAACTATGTGAGGAAAAAAACGAGGCAACGCATTTTTGTTTTGACTGCCCCACAATCATTTGTGCAAACTGCTACAAAATGCACCAGAAAATTCCAGCATCGTCAAGCCACACAGTAGCTACTTTAGAAGACATTATTGATGGGAAGATTGCAAGAAAAGAGAGAAAACCAAAACGTCACCCAGAATGCCAAACTCATGAAGGTGAAGTGATGTGGTTCTATTGTACAACATGTGATGTGATGATTTGCCAAGCTTGTACTGTCATCGATCACTGTAAACCACAACATGAGTATATTGACTGCAACCAAGCCTCATCCACATATAAACAGACATTGGCTCAACTCATTACTCCCCTTGAAGAAATACTGAAGAATTTTGAACAATCTCAAGCAACTGTCTCAACAGTGAAAGACAACCTAGACATTGCAGTTGAAAGAATCATGGCAGCAGTGAAAAATAGATCTGATGAGATTAGGGCTATAGTAACAGCTCAAGAGAGTCGCATTATGGATGAAATAAAAACCATCCACAAAGATCATAACAAGAAATTGGAGGATTATGAGCAGACAGTGAATGTAAACTCACATCAAATACAGCATTCACTGCAGATTGCCAAAGATGTCAGCAACAATTCATCAGCTCCTGACTTCCTTGCACTCTATCCTACTATCAGTAAGCACTTGAAATTACTCAGAGATCAAAATCAACCCAAGATAGATTCTACCCTTTCCCATCTGAGATTCACTCCAGGGGTTTGTGACATCTCCCTGGGTAATCTGACTATGAAGGAACCAAGGTGGGAGCTTTGTTTGGAGTATGATTTAGGATTCGATTGGGCTAGGGATATTGATGCCTCTCTACCTGGGGATGAGATGGCAGTGGCAGACTATAATAATAAAAGAGTGGTAATCTGTGACACTAAGGGACAGCAGAAGAAAACTATCCAATTATCACAACGTAAGTTCCCTACAAAGTCATTTAGTTAGAGATGTAATGTTGTTGTAAATCTCAGTTCAAACAGTGCAAAAAGTATTCTTGACTAGTTATCAGAGTGACAGTCAATGAGTATTCCAAGACAATAAGTAGTTTTTCTAATCCAATACTACTATCAAACCTGATAATTTGTGTATTAAACATTGTTTGAAGTTATCAACTCCAGTCAATCCTTGAAATGATGTTCACACATCAGACCATGTGATCAATACAAGGTTTACATGTAGTCAAAGTGTATGTCATGAAATTGATTGATTATTCCTATTCCACTGTACCTTGTAGACTAGGGCTACATTCATCCACTGCAGGATCACTGAATCCACTCTATCTGCTGTCATTCTGAATGTTGACATTCCTCTAATCAACACCACCAACAAAAGAAGTTTATAATACCAAATAAATGAATAACAACAATTAATGTAATTTAGGTCAAATCTTAAAATGAGTTAAAACGAATGAATTCAATACCAGTTTTCTCTTGATTAGTAGTCACCTTGCTAATATTAACAGATTGTTGTTATTGTTTTACTGTATGTCATAGTGCATGTAGGTGCTGTGTGAATTGTTATCAAAGTAAAAAGGGCTTTTACAACATAGGAACAAATGTAATTGAATAATAACATCTTTTGTATTTTTGCAAAAAACAATTTAAATAGGTTGTGAGTAATTTGCAAATGAATGATCATTGTATTGAGTCCTATCCATTTGTTCATTTGTTTTCCAGGCCCTTGGGGTGTCGCTGCATTCCAGAATCAGTTAGTGTTAGTAGATAACACCAGCTCTGTCAAGATGTACAATACGAATGGCAATCAGATATTTGAATTCTACACGGTGCCTCATAGTGCACTGGGCAAGACAGCAGTAAGGCTCTGCAGTGTAGCAGTCATGAAGGATACAATCATTGTGGGGGATTTGATCAGGTCTGTCATTACTAAACACAGATCCAGTGATGGTTCACTCATAGACACTGTTTCAGTTAAGATACAACCTTACTTCTTGGCCATTGACAGCAAGAATAGAATCGTTATCAGTGATGGGAAGCAACAAGTGACCATTGTGGACGACAATGGTGCTACACTAATCACCATCATACCACTCGTTAACGGTCAGCAAGTTGGAAGCTGCAGTGGTGTATGCTGTGACAGCTCAGCTATCTACATTGCAGTAAGAAATAGCCTTAATGTTAGTCATATACATCGTTATGACCCTGAGGGTAGATTTCTCAGCTGCATTGCTCAGGGTCTGTACAGCTCATATGGAATCTCATTGACATCAGATGGTCAGAAGCTGGCAGTGGCAGACTGGGAATCAGTGAAGATTTATAACAAGGTTTAATGCTATTTAATAGTGATGATACTGGTCAAACACTGTCTCATGGATTGAACTGACCACCAAAATAAGTCAATCAAATTAAATCACAAAATTATGCAAACTGATATGAAGTTTTCACTCAAACAGTTAAAATAACCAATCAGTTTAAATTGTAAATTAAGGTTGCTTTTGAAATCATTACTCATAAATAGCTGACTATTGTATATTTGCCATGTTTGCCATGTTATTAGAATTTCCTTTATTATTGGAACAGTTGTAAGCAATGTAGGAAAATGTCATGTAACATCCAAAAGAATTTGAATTGTTCATTTTATTACTTGTTATCATCACATTTAAATCTAACAGTGATCATCCAAATCTGGTTCTTATCTTGATAACTAGTGATGTCTTATTTTGGCAGCCATCTTGCAATTGTTCTTGCTCGAATGTATTTGGAAGATATGCAGTGATCATATCCAATAAATATTATGTGATAATGATATCATTTTTAGTATTATCTGGTGTGCATACATGTACTAAGCTATCAAAATTACAGGAAAAAGCGGGCATATGCAAATTAGCAATTTTTCCCCCATTTTGCTTTTTCTACTTTTTTGATATGTTGTTTTGAAAGGTTTTAGGAGATGCTTGAAAAAGAAATCATTTCTGTTTCAATTTTGTCCGTTTTATTTTTTTGCACAGACTGACTAGACTAACATTAGTTGTAGTTTTTGGAGAAAGTTTGATCTGTATATAATCAAGATTGACATCACAGTGGATTATTGCTCATGTAGACTTGTTTTGATAAATGTTACTCTGTCTCTAAAACACATGTATATATTCCCAACTTAAGACGATGTCAATAAATCTGGAGATGATTCATACTCTATTATTATTTCTGTCAAATGAAGATTTGTTCCACTATCTCTCTACCTCATTCAATTTACAAATGTATAGACCCCTTGCATATGACATCACAAGCTCAAACAGTGCCCTCACTGAGGTCAAAGGAAGACCTATCAATGGCTGAGAGTTGTGCGTGGCGCGTAGGCGCTTGCACATTTCTATTGGTTGACCTCAGTGATGGCGGCCTATGCAAGAGGTCTATGGGAATTATTGAAGTTATTTGATGGATCAGGAAGAAGTTAAAATCTCTTCTGAAGTGAGAACAAATCCAATCACACATTTAAAAGTGACTTGAATTTTAATAAACACCTGTCACATGGTTATTTTTCTTGTCTTTATATAACAAGTAAAAATACCATGGGAAATAGTGACTTATAACAGATTTGACATGGAGAGACATAACCAAACAACACAAAGGAAAACTTAGAAAAACAATCTTGTTTAAAATATTGAGTAACAGCAAGTTACATACACTTGTCCATTCTTAGTATGGGTAATCAGTGAAGATTTATAACAAGGTTTAATGCTATTTAATAATGATGATACTGGTCAAATACTGTCTCATGGATTGAACTGACCACCAAAATAAGTCAATCAAATTAAATCACAAAATTATGCAAACTGATATGAAGTTTTCACTCAAACAGTTAAAATAACCAATCAGTTTAAATTGTAAATTAAGGTTGCTTTTGAAATCATTACTCATAAATAGCTGACTATTGTATATTTGCCATGTTTGCCATGTTATTAGAATTTCCTTTATTATTGGAACAGTTGTAAGCAATGTAGGAAAATGTCATGTAACATCCAAAAGAATTTGAATTGTTCATTTTATTACTTGTTATCATCACATTTAAATCTAACAGTGATCATCCAAATCTGGTTCTTATCTTGATAACTAGTGATGTCTTATTTTGGCAGCCATCTTGTAATTGTTCTTGCTCGAATGTATTTGGAAGATATGCAGTGATCATATCCATTAAATATTATGTGATAATGATATCATTTTTAGTATTATCTGGTGTGCATACATGTACTAAGCTATCAAAATTACAGGAAAAAGCGGGCATATGCAAATTAGCAATTTTTCCCCCATTTGCTTTTTCTACTTTTTTGATATGTTGTTTTGAAAGGTTTTAGGAGATGCTTGAAAAAGAAATCATTTCTGTTTCAATTTTGTCCGTTTTATTTTTTTGCACAGACTGACTAGACTAACATTAGTTGTAGTTTTTGGAGTAAGTTTGATCTGTATATAATCAAGATTGACATCACAGTGGATTATTGCTCATGTAGACTTGTTTTGATAAATGCTACTCTGTCTCTTAAGCACATGTATATATTCCCAACTTAAGACGATGTCAATAAATCTGGAGATGATTCATACTCTATTATTATTTCTGTCAAATGAAGATTTATTCCACTATCTCTCTACCTCATTCAATTTACAAATGTATAGACCCCTTGCATATGACATCACAAGCTCAAACAGTGCCCTCACTGAGGTCAAAGGAAGACCTATCAATGGCTGAGAGTTGTGCGTGGCGCGTAGGCGCTTGCACATTTCTATTGGTTGACCTCAGTGATGGCGGCCTATGCAAGAGGTCTATGGGAATTATTGAAGTTATTTGATGGATCAGGAAGAAGTTGAAATCTCTTCTGAAGTGAGAACAAATCCAATCACACATTTAAAAGTGACTTGAATTTTAATAAACACCTGTCACATGGTTAAATAGTGACTTACAACAGATTTGACATGGAGAGACATAACCAAACAACACAAAGGAAAACTTAGAAAAACAATCTTGTTTAAAATATTGAGTAACAGCAAGTTACATACACTTGTCCATTCTTAGTATGGGTAAATTTAATGTTATGAAGTGGAGGTATTTTAATTCCTACAAAATTAGGTTTTGAAGCTTCACCCTCAAGATAAAGATAGAACCGAGAGCTTCTACCCACTACAGACAGACAACACAGTCAGATGTAATAAGCATTGAACATGTGCATCATATCTAAAGGATAACGAACAACCTCATTCCCAGTGGTGTAGGATCTTACCTTGCTCATTCATAACCCCTGAAAGTATGACTTTGAAATATTTTAATATGTTGGACATTTTAATTTGTTCTGTGGTTGATCCTTTTTGTGTTAGAAACGTTCGTAGAGCTGGTGATCAAAAGAGGTATCAAGTCGAAGAGCAACTGGTCCCCTCTCATGTTCTTTGATCTTGTGGCATGTCTAACTGTATGCAGTTCAGGGTGACCATGTAAAAACATGATTCTTTTGAAGTGGTTGTGTCAAAATGCTTGTATTTAGACACGTGCATGCTAAGTGTCCTACATGCTACACAAGCTTTCAAAAGTTTTGTAACAATTGAGCGCGCAGAGCAGTCATTTTTGTAAGCCAATCAGTGTCGTTTTTTCAGCTCATGCCTTCCAGGGGTTTAGTGACAAGAAGTATTGATACAGCGCTGCCCATGATAGCGAGGCTGGAATAATTAATAATCTTATTTTAGTTTTACCCTCTCATTGATGTGTGATAAGCGCTGTATACTCACTGCTTTCAGAGTTCTGTGGGGAGAAAAGTGCACCTCAGACAGAAGATGGTTCTCATGAATGAGATTCTGAACATGGTGTAAGGATCATCATTGGTTGGAATTCTACTGGATTTCACTTTCACATCATCTTCCTCTTTCTCATCTTTGTTGTTTACAGAAGGAGAACTCAAGTCTAGTTCAGTGTCTTGAGGATGAGGAGTGTGGGAGTCTAAAGCTGGAGCAGATGATGTCACTGCTGGAGCATGAACTAGACCAAAGAAATCAGGTATGAGATGAGAGGAACCATGTGGTGTGTCTTAGAGTCAAGAAATAGGAGTTTAGACAAATCCACTGTCAAATAACATTCTGCTGCTAAGAGTATGTTAAGTACAGCGTGTACATGGACAAAGGACAGAACAAAAGAAATCTTCACATTGTTGGAATATACTTTGCCG
>CM037476.1:0-26670 GCA_021014325.1 Plazaster borealis
GTCATACTTTCAGGGGTTATGAATGAGCAAGGTAAGATCCTACACCACTGGGAATGAGGTTGTTCGTTATCCTTTAGATATGATGCACATGTCCAATGCTTATTACAGCTGACTGTGTTGTCTGTCTGTAGTGGGTAGAAGCTCTCGGTTCTATCTTCATCTTGAGGGTGAAGCTTCAAACCCTAATTTTGTAGGAATTAAAACACCTCCACTTCATAACATTACATTTACCCATACTAATATAATGGACGTAACTTGCATGTAACTTGCTGTTACTCAATATTTTAAACAAGATTGTTTTTCTAAGTTTTCCTTTGTGTTGTTTGGTTATGTGTCTCCATTTCAAATCTGTTGTAAGTCACTATTTCCAATGGTATTTTTACTTGTTATATAAAGACAAGAAAAATAACCATGTGACAGGTGTTTATTAAAACTCTAGTCACTTTCATTTTCAAATGTATGATTGGATTTGTTTTCACTTCAGAAGAGATTTGAACTTCTTCCTGATCCATCAAGTAACTTCAATAATTCCCATAGACCCCTTGCATACGCCGCCATCGCTGAGGTCAACCAATGGAAACGTGCAAGAGTGTACGTGCCACGCACAACTCTCAGCCAGTGGTAAGTCTTCCTTTGACCTCAGTGAGGGCACTGTTTGAGCTTGTGATGTCATATGCAAGGGGTCTATACATTTGTTCATTGGAAAATACCTCTAAGCTCAGAGCAGTTTTTACAAGACAAGCAAAGTGAATGAGGGAGAGACATAGTGAAATAAATCTTCACTTAACAGAAATAATAATAGAGTATGAATCATCTCCTGATTTATTGACATCGTCTAAAGTTGGGAATATATGTTGCTTTAGAGACAGGGTAGCATTAATCAAAACAAGTCTAAATGAGCAATAATCCACTGTAATGTCAATCTTGATTATATACAGATCAAACTTACTCCAAAAACTACAACTAATGTTAGTCTAGTCAGTCTGTGCAAAAAAATGGTTTGACACGGACAAAATTGCAACAGAAATGATTTCTGTTGAGTCTCTTGAAACCCTCCCAAACAACATATCAAAAAGGTAGAAAAAGGAAGTTGGGGAAAAATTGCTAATATGCATAAAATCAAACGGCCTCTTCGCCTCTATTTTCAATAGCTTAAAGGCACCTGGAAATAGTTTTTTTATTTTTTTTTACAGCAGAGTATATGTATATTAAAGGCATCGTACACGTTTGGTAAATACTCAAAATATATATTAGCATGAAAACTGACTTGGTAACAAGTAACAGAGAGCTGTTGATAGTATAAAACATTGTGAGAAACGACTCCCTCTGAAGTAACGTAGTTTTTGAGAAAGAGGTAATTTCTCACTAAAATAATAAAGGACTTCTAGCTAGAAGCCTTTTATTCCTATCTGAAAGCACACAAATTTGTACAACAAGGGTGTTTTTTCTTTCATCATTTTCTTGCAACTTCGATGACCAATTGAGCCCAAATTTTCACAGGCTTGTTATATTATGCATTTGTTGGGATACACCAAGTGAGAACACTGGTCTTTGACAATTACCAAACGTGTACGATGCCTTTAACAATAAAACAATTTTTTGAGTAATTGCTTGTCACGATTTATATGTTAAAAAAATTGATAAAGTTGTTTGAGAGTGATATAAAGGATATTTCGGGCATTTTTCCGGCAATGCCGACCAGGTGTATTGCTGCTGGATGCAGCAAAACGACTAAAGATGGGGTCAGTCCTGCAGATCCCAAATATAGGCAGTTATGGGCATCGAAAGTCAGGCTAACGAGGGCAAAGTTGTCCGGTCCGACATCGTTTTCAGCGCTGCAGCGAACATGTTTCTGGTGTTCGGATCGACTTGAGCTGTATGCCGCGCCGCGGCAGGCCGATCCGATTTGTCATCACGGGGCCGCTAAACTACCTCGTATTATCCGTGTTTTCGTTATGACCGTGCTCGTATCTTCCATTTTTTAAGACATAGAAACGCGCATGGGACAGTTCAGGACCGGTGAAAAACCTAGTATAAACGTCGAATGTACACTGTCCTAGGATTGCATTGGGTGACGTCCGAATACGAAAATGCATCATACTGATCAGGTACCCAGACGTAATGTACAGGGCCAGACTACACATTTTCTCTTCAAATATCCCGCGCCTCGATTGACGTCACGAACAGCGCCATGTAAACGGGGGCCTATTTTTATATTTGTAATTAAAATAAAAACACAATTTTTTAACCATAGTTAATTGTTTATTCACATTCCACTCATAAAAATGTATATAGTAACGACAAAAGCTTTATTTTGACAAAATACCACTGCCAGGTGCCTTTATATGTATGCACACCAGATATTACTAGAAATGAAATCATTATGCACAGCAGATATTACTAGAAATGATATCAATATCACATACATGTAATATTGCATGGATATGATCACTGCATATCTTCCAAAAACATTTGAGCAAGAAAAATTACAAGATGGCTGCCAAAAAAAAATTATCACTAGTTATCACGATAAGAACCAGATTTGGATGACCTCTGTCAGATTTTAAATGTGATGATAACAAGTAATAAAATAAACAATTCATATTCTTTTGGATGTTACATGACATTTTCCTACATAGCTTACAACCTTTTTAAAGGAAATTTTCACAGGTTAGTTTTATTGTATAACAATCGAACGGTTCCAACATTGAAATGTATACCTTCCCTTTCATTTTCCCTTATCCTTTTTTTTTCCGCAGCTAAAAATCAGGACCACAGAGGTATAACTTTTTTTCCAATGTTATGAAAGCTAAGCACAGACAATATTACAAAATGTATAGAGGTTCCCTTATACACCCAACCACATGTCTGTGACACCCCCCCCCCCTCCTCCTCTCCTAGATATAAAACATAGTTATACATTTGCATTTACCAATGATTTTTACATCTAACTGACTTCTTTGCATGCCCACCTGATGTCAAGCATTATTTTAGCCTTGATTTATTTCTGTGATTAAATAGTTTGTACTTAACTTGTCTTAATTAGTGAAACATAATAAACAAATAAACAGTTTACTTTTTCCTGTTACCAACAATAATAAACAATTCTTAGGATCAAATCTTCAGTTAAAAACACATATCGCATTAACATCTTTGAAGACTATATTTTTTGTTGAAATCAAATCTTCAGTTAAAATTATATTTATACAAAATTCTTCAATATAATAATACCTATAGAAAGTTGTTGTATCACTTTTCAATTTTTGTATAATACAAATAATTTGTTCAAATTAACATTTAAAGGGTGTGTACACAGATTTGCAAATAACTTGCATGGTATAAAGATGGTCATGGTGGAAAACTTTCCTTGAAATAGTTTTGCTTGAAATGCTACAGTTTTTAGAAAATGAGTAAAACCATTAGTCTTTATCACTAGTGATAAATTGTAATGTTTGAAAACAGTGAAAACATATAATGGGGTTTTTGGTCGAGTCTTATTCTCGGATTTTCTTTGTTCTTTTGTTCCATTGGTTTTACTTTCATACTGTTTATCACTTAGTATTACATTCGCAACATCATATATAATTTTCATGGTCTTTATAACCGATACAAATGCAGTTTTTACGCACGAATCGAACCCCCCCCCCCCCCCCGCTAGTCTTAATAACAAAGCAAACATGGCAAATATACAATAGTCAGCTAATTATGAGTAATGATTTCAAAAGCAACCTAAACTTGCATGTGATGTTAAACTTCAAAAGGAAAAGGTTGCAATACAGTGAACAACCCCTAACTTTGCATGCTCCCGTTTACTGCATACACTATTTCTTGCCCACTAGAATGTTTTTACAAAATCACTTAAAATAGACAAGCCTGTACTCAAAAGCATTTTTCTGTGTCAAGACATTATTTTATTGCAAAATGCAAAATATGTCACATGTAGAGTACATTTGCAACCAGGTGTTACAAACAGAATTGATTAACTCAATGTCTTAATTAATGGACAATTTAAACTGATTGGTTATTTTAACTGTTTGAGTGAAAACATTCATATCAGTTTGCAGAATTATGTAATTTTAATTTGATCGACTTATTTTGGTGGTCAGTTCAATCCATGAGACAGTATTTGACCAGTATCATCATTGTTATAAATCTTCACTGATTCCCAGTCTGCCACTGCCAGCTTCTGACCATCTGGTGTCAATGAGATTCCAAGTGGGTGGTACAGACCCTGAGCAATACAGCTGAGAAATCTACCCTCAGGGTCATACTGATGTATATGACCAGCATTAAGGCTATTCCTTACTGCAATGTAGATAGCTGAGCTGTCACAGCATACACCTCTGCAGCTTGCAACTTGCTGACCATTCATGAGTGGTTTGATGGTGATTAGTGTAGCACCATTGTCGTCCACAATGGTCACTTGGTGCTCCCAACCACTGACTACAATTCTCTCCTTGCTGTCAATGGCCAAGTAGTGAGGTTGTGTCTTAACTGAAACAGTGTCTATGAGTGAACCATCACTGGATCTGTGTTTAGTAATGACAGACCTATTCACATCCCCCACAATGATTGTATCCTTCATGACTGCTACACTGCAGAGGTTTACTGCTGTCTTGCCCACTTCACTATGAGGCACTGTGTAGAATTCAAATATCTGTTTGCCATTCCTATTGTACATCTTGACAGAGCTGGTTTCATCTACAACCATTAACTGATTCTGGAATGCAGCTACACCCCGAGGGCCTGGAAAACAAATGAACAAATGGATAGGACTCAATACAATAATCCGTCATTTGCAAATTACTCACAACCTATTAAATTTTATTTTTGCAACAAACACAAAAGATGTTATTATTCAATTACATTTGTTCCTATGTTGTAAAAGCCCTTTTTACTTTGCTAATAATTCACACAGCACCTACATGTAACTATGACATACAGTAGAACAATAACAACAATCTGTTAATATTAGCAAGGTGACTACTAATCAAGAGAAAACTGGTATTGAATTTATTCTTTTTAACTCATTTTAAGATTTGACCTAAATCACATCAATTATTGATATTCATTCATTTAGTATTATAAACTCTTTTGTTGGTGGTGTTGATTAGAGGAATGTCAACATTCAGAATGACAGCAGACAGAGTGGATTCAGTGATCATGCAGTGGGTGAATGCAGCCCTAGTGTACAAGGTACAGTGGAATGGGATTAATCAATCAATTTCATGACATAAACTTGGACTACATGTAAACCTTGTATTGATCACAAATATGGTCTGATGTGTGAACATCATTTTAAGGATTGACTTGAGTTGATAACTTCAAACAATGTTTAATAAAACTTTCTCAGATTTGATAGTAGTATTGGATTGGAATAACTACTTATTTTCATGGAATACTCTTTGACTGTCACCCTAATAACCAATCAAGAGTACTTTTTACACTGTTTGAACTGATATTTACAACAACATTACATCTCTAACTAAATGAATTTGTAACACACTTACATTGTGATAATTGGATAGTTTTGTTCTGCTGTCCCTTAGTGTCACAGATTACCACTCTGCTGTTAAAACAGTCTGCCACTGCCATCTCATCCCCAGGTAGAGAGGCATCAATATCCCAAGCCCCAATGAATCCTCCATCATACTCCAAACAAAGCTCCCACCTTGGTTCCTTCATAGTCAGATCACCCAGGGAGATGTCACAAACCCCTGGATTGAATCTCAGATGGGAAAGGGTAGAATCTATCTTGGGTTGATTTTGATCTCTGAGTAATTTCAAGTCCTTACTGATAGTAGGATAGAGTACAAGGAAGTCAGGAGCTGATGAATTGTTGCTGACATCTTTGGCAGTCTGCAGTGAATGCTGTATTTGCTGTGAGTTTACACTCACTATTTGCTCATATTCCTCCAATTTCTTGTTACGATCTTTGTGGATGGTTTTTATTTCATCCATGATGCGACTCTCTTGAGCTGCTACCTTAGCCCTAATCTGACAAGATCTATTTTTCACTTGTGCCATAGTTGTCTCAACTGCAATGTCTAGGTTGTCTTTCATTGTTGAGACAGTTGCTTGAGATTGTTCAAGATTCTTTAGTATTTCTTCAAGGGGAGTAATGAGTTCAGCCAATGACTGTTTATATGTGGATGAGGCTTGGTTGCAGTCAATATACTCATGTTGTGGTTTACAGTGATCGATGACAGTACAAGCTTGGCAAATCATCATATCACATGTTGTACAATAGAACCACATCACTTCACCTTCATGAGTTTGACATTCTGGATGACGTTTTTGTTTTCTTTTTTTCATTGCAATCTTTCCGTCACGAATGTCTTTCAAAGTAGCTACTGTGTGGTTTGATAGTAAAGGGAATTTCTGGTGCATTTCACTACAGTTTGCACAGATGATCATGGGGCAGTCACAACAGAAATGTGTTGCCTCATTTTCCTCCTTGCATAATTTACAAATCAACTTGCTGTTTACAGATGAGCTGACCTGCTCCAGTTGAAGTGCAAGACCAGTTAAAATGAAGTTAGTCTTGAGATCTTGAACACCCGTCTCAGGAAGTTGTGTCTCTTTTCGACACAAAGGACAAATAAGCGTCTTAGCATCTTTGTAGCTGGTAGTGTGGTATTCAAGTAAACAGTGTTCACAAAAGCTATGAAGACAGTCCAGTACTTTGGGTTCTGTGTAATCCTCTTTGCAAATACTGCACTCCAGATAATCCTTTCTGATTTTCTCTAGAATTGACACCTGTGCTGGTTTAGAAGATGCCATTTTGATCTGGAAATAAAAATCAAAGAGCAAAAATATTATATTTTAAAAGAACTAGCATTCAGTAACACAAACCACTTTTATTATACATCTGTTGCTTTTTTTCCATCAAATTGATACCTGCACTGTACATTTAAATGTGGGAATGCAATGAAACATACACATTCTAAGTGAAAATTAAGATTTCTTTGATGTAGCATTCTCTAAATAGCTGTTAAACAAGCATTAGCATCCATTTAGTCAATAACCAATAAATGTTATAAGTTTTGAGGCTGCCGTGGTGAGATCTGATTTATTTTGTTTTCAATCTAAAAGAGACAACTACAGCAAATTCATTTTTTTGTGTTGTCAAATTGGAATTAACAATCTTTTGATGACACACAACGAAGTAAACCATCAAAATATTCTAAATTAATCGCCTGCCTGTCTTTACAAAAATTGATTCTGAAAGCTTTCAGGAATTTAACAAGCTCTGCCAGCCTACACTGTATTAAAATATTACGAAATTTGAATAAATATGTCATCATGAGATGATCATTTCAGTAACAAGTATGAAACAAGTATTTTGTTTACCGTATTAACATCATTTTAAATAAGTCAACATGTGGTGCAAGTACATCTCATGTACATGTACATGTATGTGTACTTGACATAATAGATTTAAATCGATGAAATAAATATCTTCATCTTTAAAAACTAAGCAATAATTTTTGTGTTTGGACTTGGAGGATCCAGTTTAAGGGGGCTGTGTCGTCATGATCAAAGCAGGCCTGTGGCTGTACATGGAATTATGAAATCTCAGCCAGTTACTACATGCACCCTCCCTCTGTACCATTATTATGGAGAGGGCGTACAGTAACTGGGTGAAAGTTCATAATTCCATGTACAGCCACAGGCCTGGTTTGATCATGTCACCAGAGCCCTTTTAAATGTAGGATGATCAGCAGTTTATGAGTTTTACTTGGCCTGATTCAGTTTCTTCAAATACTTTAGTTTAACTTAGTTTATGACTATAACAATTATAATACTATGGAAGAAAAAAGTACCGATGAAATATGCGAGTATTATAAATTTAATAGATGATAATTTTGCATCCGGGATAAAGAATATAATTTGTTTTTACCCGATGTGTATTAAGGGCTGTATACTCAGTATAGCTTTCCCGAGTTCTGTGAAAAAAGTCCACAGGCAAATCACTCGGGTGGGATTCGAACCCACGACCATTGCATTGCTAGAGCAGATGTCTTACCACTAGCTACCCGGTGGTTAGAAGCAGTTAGAATCCTATGTTTAAGCAATGGGTACCGCAACGATTTAACACATGTTAATTTTGCATCGGGGATAAAGAATATAATTTGTTTTTACCCTTACACTGATGTGTATTAAGCACTGTATACTCAGTACTTTCCCGAGTAGTGCTAAAACATTTACATCTATTAAATCGTTGCGGTACCCGCTGCTAAAACATAGGATTCGAACTGCCTCTAGCCACCAGTCTAATGTAAGACATCTACTCTAGCAATGCAAAGGTTGTGGGTTCTAATCCCACCCGAGTGATTTGCCTATTAAATCGTTGCGGTACCCGCTGCTAACACACAGGATTTGAACTGCCAGGCTAGCACGGTGGTCTATGGTAAGACATCTGCTCTAGCAATGCAAAGGTCGTGTGTTCGAATCCCACCCGAGTGATTTGCCTATATAATCATTGCGGTACCCGCTGCTAAAACATAGGATTTGAACTGCCTCTAGCCACCAGGCTAACATGGTGGTCTATGGTAAGACATCTGCTCTAGCAATACAAAGGTCAGTTGTTCGAATCCCACCCGAGTGATTTGCCTATTAAATCTTTGCGGTACCCGCTGCTAAAACATAGGATTTGAACTGCCTCTAGCCACCAGGCTAACATGGTGGTCAAGTGGTATATCAAATACCCAGTGATTATTTGATTCTTTGTTTTGATTATTGTTTTAACTTCATTTTCATAACATTGAATTCAAGTCTCAGAAAGTTTTGCAATCAAATATCAAGAACATTGCACTAAATAATCAGCCTCAATACCTCCATTGAATCGGAAGATAATACACTAAGGTTCTAATCTGAGTACATTATTTGAGAAACCATACAAGCATGTCAATTGTACAACACTTTTACATGTAAACCTAAGATGAATCATTATCATCTAAGCTACAAAATCACAATTTATGAAACTGCACAAATTAAGTAGTATTTGTATTGTATGCACAATCTTAGGCCTATCTCAAGCTGGAGTATTGAGCAAAGTGGAATCAGTTTGTGATCTGTACTCACCTCAGCACTGTGTACTGTTGACAAAGATGTAAAAGATACGTCTGCAATCCTGTCAGGATGATCCTTGTTTTACAGCAGTCTTATTTCCTGGTGGAATGCAGGATTCTGCCTTAACAAATACAGTCACAGAAACACCTACGTAGCAAGGTTGTACATGTACTGTGAAGTGTCCCCAGTTGCTAGATCAATACAGTACATGTACATAGTGAATGTACAATGTACTACTGTACTGTGTGTTGACAATGAACTGGAGTGCCAAAGGTCATGGAGCTAGCGATGTTGAACGTCTGTTTGTCTGGGTTGTTATCAATGAACGTGACAATGTAAACAACTCCATGAATACAGTTTGTGATGAACACAATAACAAGTACAGTGACGAAAAGGTCTCAGCTATCAGCTATGGGAAATATGGGAAATATGGGAAGTCAATATTCTCTTGAAAACTCATACACTCTTGAGGTTAACTTGTACACTCTATTGGTGAACATTGAACTTGATTGAACTTCATTGGACAGTGTATGGTGTATCATTTGCATTCTTTCTTTGGTTTAAAAAAATGCCATCCAATAAGGCCACATAAAAATAAAGAATTGTTGATCGTCCTTTTTTGATGGGAAGTGGGGGAGGGGGGGCATTTTTTTCTTTTTTTTACATGGAAAAATATGAAGTAAAGAATAAAGATATCATCATAATCACTATTATTAATCACTGTGAATTTGATGTTTTTAATTGTTTTGTTAAACCCTTTCAAACCCTAGATGACATTTTCTGTAAACATTTTCAAAAAACTAAAACGCAGCCTATGTAAGTAAATATTTGAAGAATTGCTCTTGTTTTGCCAACATGAATAACCTTTCTTCAATCATCTTTTTCCGACCCATGGATTTTGAAAAAATATCAGCTGAAAAATCTGGGAGCCAAATTTGACTGAAAAGATCATTAAAAATACCGTTTAAAAAAAATGGAATAAAAAAATTGGGGTCGGGGGGGTTTTGTAAGGTCGTGCGGGGACGGTCAACAATTTTCTTTTTTTTATGTGGCCTAATAAAAGATGTTTAGTGAGCTGAGTATTCAAAGGCTGAAAAAATGTACTTTGGGTCAAAATAATTAGCTGTAAGTTGGACCTCAATTAAACTGTGTAGAAGACTTTTGTATCTGCAGACAAAATCAGAGCTCCAGGAAAGATATTGAGATATTTTTATATTTTCCTATCAGGAACAAATTGAAGACTGGGCTCATAGTAAGATATGATGTGACGTTAAAAGATGAAGAAAGTGGATTTACCTTGATGGTGTAATGTCAGTCTGCAGATTGCTGGAACTTTAAACTTGATCTTTGTTTTTGTCTGTAAAATAAATAAGAATTATTTCTAGTTTTAGTGACCATCATAGTGTGTACAGAGAATAGACGAGTGACAGATATGAGACTTGTACTTGATTTCATATCACCTGAACATCTTCTGAAAGAAATGTCATTCTAGAACTTCATATTTTACATTTGTACTGAAGGTCCTCACAAAACAGGATTCCAGAAACATCAAACTATAAGCATTGTGTTACAATGACCATGTTTTATATCAACATATTAGGACAATTGCTTCACATGAATCAGACTCAAACACCTTTCTCTACTTTAAGATGAAATGTTTTGTTCTGAACCAAATATTCTTTCGGAAATACTTGCCACTTGTTAGCTTTACCTTATACAAGATAATTACTACACCTGCAACTATGTCTTCAAAATCATTTTGACAATGAATAAATAATTGTATTAAAAACATGTTCTCAACAAAATGTTGAACAAAATATGAAAGTGCTGCTTGCTTTTGAAATGACCTTCATTAATAATAGTAAACAATTCCACAAAGTTTCATAAACATTTAAGGTCTACTTTTCATTAAACACATCAATCAACCAAGCCATGAGCAATTCATCTAATTTGTTGGTCACATTCTTGAGAAAGAAAGAGAAAGGGTATACTATTTTGAAGGGGGTTCATCATGTTCATGCACATTCAACTGTGTTTGTTTATTGTGATTTGGCAAACCTAAGAACTGATCACAGTTTGCCCAAGTAAGACAAATACTGTAGACTGTGCAAGTCTTGCGAGTATTCAAACTTCTATAACCAAGTTTGTCCCAACCATATTGAGTTCTATTTCATAACATTCGTACAAGGTCTTCAGAGGGATTGCATTCCTTCCTACGTGATGGCATGCGGATCAAACAATACATTCAAAGGTTGTATTGTTATTCAAATAAGTCCAAGGGGAGATACCCCTATATAAGCCCTGAACCCAAGACATGAGGCATCTTTTCTTTGTGTGTGAGCAGCATTGTGGATAACGATGGACTCGATTGATTTAGAGCTCCCGTCAGACATTGAGTCTGAGTTTCAATGCGGCCAGGCCGCTGGTGAACAATCAGATGACACGCCAAATGTAAGCTTAGAAGCGAAGCTTTAGGCAAATTCATCAGGAATTCATAAACTATCCCTCTCCATCGCCAGTATGCAAAACATGCAAACAAACATGGTAAAAAACCACCAGTCGGCTGCAATTCCAGTCGACAACACGTTTGATGTTGATGATTTCGTTGGGCAACAGGGTAACTGTTATGACCCAAACCAAAGTTTCGAGCTGAAACATGGCAGCCAGTTCTCCTGATTTTGATACTCTGTCTTGCAAAGACATTTATGAGACTTCTGAAGCCAAAGGCGCAGAAATTTTCTCAAATTTGGCCGACAGGGCAACCAAAGCAGTAACACAACCGATTAAAAAGGAGATATATACAAAGATCGCAGAAAAATATGTGACACCGGCTAATGCGACGGCAATCTGCCCCCAGAGTGGACGCAGATTTGTGGGGTACTATTCCTGCGTCGGCCCGCTCCAAAGACGTGGGCACTCAGCAAATTCAGAAGCACGTGGTCAAAGGTATGATTCCATACTTCCATATTCTAAACGAACTAAGGGAGACCGCCAAGGCGGGTACCGTAGCATACACGACAGAATCAAACAGTATGCCCTCAATGGCATTACACTATCAGGAAATGCATCATACGAATTGAGTATGAAGCGAAGGGAAGACTTGAAACCCTGCCTTAACCCCATGTATAAGGGCCTGTGCTCAAGAAGCACACCTGTGTCTGATAAGCTATTTGGGCAAGATTTAAATTCATCAATAAAACAAGTTGCCAAGGACTTAAAGCCGGTAGAAAGCCGACTTATTCATAAAGTTATAGAAGTACGGGTACTCAAAAGCATCGGTTCAAGCCTTACCCCCAAAGAACCCGTGGGTTTCACCAGGTTTTCACAACAGGGCGTCCCTCGGGAAACAGAACTCGCCCACGGTATGTGGAACCCTACTTCCCAAGTGGCAACCGCCGAGGCGGGAGAAATGATAGTGGGAAGTTTTCCCACCATAAAACTATAGTAACAGCTACAAGTGGCCAACCTACTGACCTAAAAAAATGGTACATGTATGTAAAACATGACTCCACTGCGATTTCGACAGGTGCCGGGCAGTTAAAGTTTCACCGTCAAAATTGGTCTCAGATTACCTCCGACAGATGGATACTAAACACCATATCAGGCTGCAAAATTGATTTCATTGCACGCCCTGTACAATCAGTCAAACCAAAAAGAATAAGGTTTTCTGATGAGGAAATTCAGACTGTCAATCATGAGATAAAAGAACTCCTTAAAAAGGGTGCAATTCAGCCCACAAAAAAGTCTAACTGTCGATTCGTAACATATTCCTTATACCCAAAAAATCTGGTGGTCTGAGACCGGTTATAAATCTGAAAGATTTGAATACATTTGTCAGATATGAACATTTCAAAATGGAAAATATAAAACTAGAGGAGATTATTCAGTCCAATGACTTCCTTACTTCCATTGACCTGAAAGATGCGTATTTCACAATCCCCATGTGTGAGATTGATCAAACATGTCTGTGCTTTTCATGGGAGAATCAGCTATACAGGTTCACCTGTTTACCATTCGGGCTGAGCTCAGCCGCTCGAATTTTCCCAAGGTGATTAAACCAGTAATTGCAGCAGCAAGAAGTAAAGGAATTCGTTTGGTAATTTTTATTGACAATATTTTTATCATGGCTTCATTGGAAAATGAAAGTACTAAACAAACAACCTTTGTGGTGCAGTTGCTGGAACATTTGGGATTCCAGATAAACAAGGGAAAATCCTGCTAGAAACCGCAGACCCATTCAACGTACATGTACAACCTGCCCCTTCAACGTACCTGGGCAATGAAATCGATTTCAAAACAATTACAATAAATTTTCCAAAATCGATAATGTACTAATTAAAATCGGAAGGAACACAAATTTTGCAGAGGAAGTCTCGACTTTTCGGAATCTTGCAACATTTATAGGCATGATTATTGCCACCTTTGATGCATCAATGACCCCGTGAGAGTAGGACGTGTTTTCGGGGAGCTCCACTCGCTTCACTGAGCACAGCAAATCTTGCATACTATAAATTATTATACGCAATGGGCCCAAAGCGACGAGGAGGCCACCCGGCCGGAAGAACAGGCGGCATTGGAAGAACAGGCGGCCTGGGCGAAGATTTTGAATCGTTCGTAAGAGCAACTCTCAAACAACTTCTTGAGGGGCAACGGCAGATTGAGGAACAACTCAGAGACTCAATAGAATTCAACAGTGAGTGGATAGCGGGCCTCGAAAAGGCAAAAGAACTTTTAGAAGACACTGTAGACGGGCTAAAATCAGACCTCTCCGCCATCCAGACCCAGCTAGCACAACAGCAGGCTGAAATTAACAAGCAAGAACATTTCTCAAGGCGTATTAGCTTTAGAATACTTGGACTGGAAGAATCTACAGAGGAGAAATGTATGGATCTGGTCAGAAACATCTTGGTGGAGATGTTTGGTTTTGAAGCTGAACCTCTGATAGAACGAGCCCACCGTGATGGCAGAAGAAAGAACGGGAAACCAGCCCATGTGCTCGTCAAGGTGTTACCCTACAAGAGCAAGGTAAAGGTGATGAAGTCTCACCGCACCGCCTTTGAGAGTTCACCCATGTATGTTTTGGATGACCTCACGACATGAAAAGCTCAAGTGGAAAACTGAGGTGAAAACCCTCTATATCAAGGGACCAAGCTGAGGTTCTTCACTGGGAAATGGCGATGCAGAGACGGTGGCCTCTTTGTTTTTCAACGGTGACTAACTTTAATTCCAGACTGTTGTTTCCTTTCGGTAACAGAAATGTTGTTATATCCCTTTTATATTCCAGCTAAATTCCAGTTTCTGAGCTCACTAGTATAAACTGTGTTTAATTTCTGAGCCTAAGTACAGTAGTTTGTATTGAGGACAGTAGGGATTACACTTATTCCAGGTTTTTTTGTTAAGTACATGTAACTTTCAATTTGATACCTTGCAAGTGGAGCTCCTAGCAAGCGCAATCCGAGTAGTGTCATTTTTGCATTACGAGTATTTGGGTTTGGGGTTTTTTGCTTTTGTTTGTTATGGGGGGTTTTGGAGGGGATTTATTTTTCCAAGTGTTTTTTTGTCTCTCTCTCCAGTATGGGAAGTTGGTTGGGGGAATTTTGTTTATTAATAATAATAATTAATAATATTTATAAAGCGCCTTTTACAAAAGTTACAAAGTGCTGTACAGTAACTACATGTACGAATAAACAAAAATTATGATAACTAAGCTTAGCATAAAAGCAAATGAGTTTTTAACATGGCTTTGAAGGATTCAAGAGATGATGCCTGATGGATGTGAAGAGGGAGATTGTTCCATAATGTTGGTGCACTGACTGTGAATGCTCGTTGGCCATACCTTGTGTAGGTGCGGGGTTCAATGGAAAAGCACAAATGGGAAGTAGAAGAAGATTGTAGATTGCGAGAACTGTGGGATTTGTTAGAAATAAGGTTCTGAAGATAAGTAGGGGCGAGACCATTTCTGACTTTGAAAACAAGCAGGAGAACTTTGAATTTGATTCGCTTGTTAATGGGAAGCCAGTGAAGGGATTGAAGGACCGGTGTGATGTGTTCTTGGAGTTTTGCTCGGACAATTAGACGTGCTGCACTGTTTTGGATGCGTTGGAGGGCAATTGTGTTTATTGCAGCAAACAAACAAAAACAGAGGTTTGTAATTCTGTACATAGTTATGCCAACTCCTTAATTTCTTGTACAAGAGGTACATGATCTCATGGCTTAAAGTGTCCCTTTGTTATCACCACATTCCTTCCCTTTTCTTTTACCTGACTGCTTTATATTCAATAGGAGAAGAGTTCCCTTTTCTTATAAAAATTCTCAGCTTTTTGTTTGGACCACTAAAACGAGGCGCCAATCAGGTTTATCTTTTGTATATTAATATGAGTTGTAATGTCGAGCTCGCAATGTTCTAAAGGCACCCTGCCTCAAAATGTGTCCATAGTCTCCATGAACTGTCGCGGTTTGGCAGATCACAAAAAATTTACTGTTTGCAAGACGTCCATTGTACAGACTCCATGGAGGAGAGGATTAGAACTGAATCAGGATTTGACTGTTGCTTTAGCTCGTTTAAAAGTAACTCGAGAGGTGTGGCAACTCTTTTTAACAGTACGTTTGAGTTTAAAGTTCTATCATGTAGAACTGACCCAAATGGTAATTTTGGGGCGCTCAGTTTAGATATTTATGGTTATAACATTACTTTAATTAATTTATATGGTCCTAATAAAGATGATCGTAATTTCTATGAAACTATTAACAATATCATTACTGATTACGATAACCCCCACACAATTATATGTGGAGATTGGAATTTGGTATTGAATGACAAAATAGATTGTTGTAATTATGTTAACATTAACAACCCATCGGCTAGACAGAGAGTGTTGGATTTGTGCAACCACTTAAATCTCATTGATCCCTGGCGCATTCAAAATCCAGAGTCAAAGAAATACACTGGAGGCAAAACTCTCCATTAAAACAGTCCGGGCTAGATTTCTTTCTAATTTCTTTGGAGATGAACATTAAACTAGTGTCTTGAGATATTAAACCGGGCTATCGCATGGACCATTCAATGGTTGATTTACAACTGGATTTCAATCAAGTAGATAGAGGTGTTAGGTTAAAGGAAATTTAATAATTCTCTTCTTATGGACGCAACTTATGTTAACCAGTTTAAAACCAATATTAGAGAAATTGTTGATATGTATGCCGCCTCGCCCTATCAACACTCAAAGCTGAGTTACATTTATTTATTTTATTATCAATTACCAATTATTTTTTGAAATGTTATTAATGGAGGTTAGAACTAAGACTATTTCAACCTTGAAAAAGAGATTAGAGTTCTGTCTGAGAAGGTTGACGAGGGAGATGTAACATCAAACGATACGTTCAAATCTAAGCAGGCTGACCTTGTGAACCTTCGTAAGAAAAAAATGGACGGCGTTTTGATAGGGTCAAGAACCAGGTGGATGGAACACGGGGAAAAGCCCTCCAGGTATTTCCTTAATATGGAGAAACGTAATTGTGTGAATAGGAGCATTAGTCATGTCATTACAGAGAATAATACTGAGCTGAAGAGCTCTTGTAGTATCCTCAACGAAGCAAGGCTTTTTTTACACCAAACTGTACTCGTCCTCTGACTCGCTGGGAAGGGTCAACCTGCAACCATTTTTCAATCATTCTGATTCTCCAGTTCTTTCCGACTTGACTTGGGATAGTATTGAGGGTCCTCTGTCGTATCATGAGGTTTTGGATGCCCTGAAAAGGAGTAACAACGGGAAGTCTCCGGGGTCTTATGGTTTCAGCTTTGAACTTTTAAAATTCTTGTTCTCAGATTTGTCTTGGTTTTTATTGCGGTCTCTGAACTTTGGTTACGAAACAGGAACATTTTCAGTAACCCAGCAATATGGGATAATCACCCTGCTACCAAAAGGGGATAAAACCTGTCCATTTTTGAAGAATTGGAGACCCATTTCTTTATTAAATATTACGTATAAACTGGCCTCTTCTTGTGTAGCAGAGAGAATTAAAACTTGCCTCCATTCTATTATACATGAACAACAAAAAGGTTTTTTGCAAGGTTGCTATATTCGTTTAATGTACAATTTGCTTAACTACACACATAACAACAAAATTCCTGGTATGTTTTTGTCAATTGATTTTGACAAAGCCTTTGATTCGGTCTCCCACGACTTCATTCTTCAGATTCTTGAGCTGTTCAATTTTGGTCCTTCAATACAGAAATGGTTTCAAGTGCTTTACAACGGTGCAAAAGCCTCTGTAATGGTAAATGGTTTTTGTCAGAATATTTTCAAATTGAGCGCGGTTGCCGGCAAGGTGACGGCTTAAGCCCTTATTTGTTCCTTTTGTGCGCCAAAATTCTGGGGAAAATGGTTCGTCACTCGTCAGGAAAATTTCTGAAGGAAGTTATGGTCAAGGGTTCAGAATACAGGCTTTCTCAATATGCAGACGACCCTGTGGTTTTTCTAGATGGTTCAAAAAAATCTCTTAGCAGAGCCTTTAAGCTATTAGAGGATTTTGCTCGTACGTTGGGCCTTAAAGTTAACATTGGTAAAACTAACGCAGCGTGGATTGGTGGCAACAAGGGCCCACAAAAAGGTGTTTGTTCAGATGTGAATGTTAACTGGGTTGATCCCCAAGAAAGTTTTAGAGCTCTCGGCATTGATTTTTTTTACTAATCTGGACAGTATGGTTGATATCAATTATAACAGGGTTTTAATTTCCATCGACAGTTTAATTGGGCAATGGTCTAAACGTAACCTTACAGTGTTGGGTAGACTTCTCCTTTTGTCTAAGCTTACCTTTTTAATCCTATCAGTCCCCAATCCTTAAAAATTATTTATAAGAATCTAGATTCTATGCTGCATAAGTTTATTTGGAAAGGGGTTGACACAGTTACTAGGAATCAAATGATTCAAGACTACAGCCAAGGTGGGGTTAAAATGGCGGATAAAAACACCAAACTCAAGCTCTGGTGTTTCTGATCAGCAGAGTGTGGGCTTGAATCCCAGTCAAGACACTTGTGTCCTTAAGCAAGACACTTAACCACATGCTTCGTCCTTCGGATGGGACGTTAAGCCGTAGGTTCCGTGTGTTGTGTAATGCACGTAAAAGAACCCAGTGCACTTATCGTAAAGAGAAGGGGTAGGAAAAATACCTTGTAGGAAAAATACTGAGCGCTTTGAGACACCCATCGGGAGTATAAAGCGCTATATAAGAACTGCGTATTATTATTATTATTATTATTATTTTAGTGCTCTCAAGTGTACATGGATTCGCAGGCTGCTTAAAACAGAGACATCTGGTTGGACTTCCCTGTTTTTTAAAATATCCAATCTCTAGAATACACTTTTCTTTGAAGGCAGCCATCCAAGTATCGCTCGAATATTACAGAGGGCTGTTCACCCTAACCGTTTTGGGTAGATGTTCTTAGTGCCTGGGGTTCTTATATACAATGCCACCAACCGGTTAATCAGAATGACTCCTTACCTACATGTAGTGTTCTATGGTACAACCATAGAACTAGAGTCAATCAAAACTGTGTTCATTACAAACATTGGATTAATAAGGGGTTTTTTTATGTGTGTGATCTTCTAGATGAAAGGGGTGACTTTTTTACCATGGTTGATTTTATGGCTAAATCTAGTGTTAAGACTAATTTTCTTGAATATGGAGGGATTAGTAAGGCCATAAAAAAATCCTTTGGGACAGTGTTGATGGGTACTGGCAGGGCAAGTATCTGCTTCCCTTTCATTCCATTCAATTTTAGGCTACTCTTGAAGGACAAAAAAGGCTCCAACCGCATTAACAACTGTCTTACATCTGCTAAAAAGTCTATAATTTAACCGCAAAGTGGAAAACAAAATTGAGTGTTAAACTTACTAATTCTAGGTGGATGGTACTTTGTAATATCCCGTTTGGCGTTACAATTGGCACTAGATTACGATGGTTTCAATATAGATTAGTCCACAGAATACTTGGCGTTGATTCATTTTAAGCGAAAATCGGTAAAAAGGACAATGATCTTTGTACATTCTGTAAATTAGAGAGTGAGACGCTTGTTCATTTATTTTGTAGATGTAAGTTTTCAACTAGACTTAACTTTTTGTTGTAACAAAAACAAGGTGTTCGGTAGACTTGTCCAATTAGCGAAAACTCGCAGGGATATGAAGAAAAAGAAGAAGTATTTAAAAAAAAAAACGGCAGTAAAGGTCACAGGGATCACACTTTGTGTAAGATTTAAAAAATACTCCAGGGTCTTTCACACGGTCCGATGATCTTGTGTTTAGCAATGGTTCTCCAGATATGATTTTTCTGAATATTAAACATTGATTTAATGTTATGACATCATCGATGACGACATCATCGATGACGTCACCATCCCGAAAACCTACATATGTGAAGTTTGTGAAGTTTCAAGTTTATATGTGCTTGGGAAGTGTGCTTTTGTTAGCGGAAAAGCGACGGGGAGAAGAAGAAGAAGAAGAAGAAGAAGAAGAAGAAGTATTAAGAAAGAAAAAAACCAGGAACAAAAACAAGAGGTGTTCCGGGCTGTATGCCCGAACACCTAACTATGTTTTGGACCCAACTGGAGGATTGATTAAGGAACATTCTTAATCTAGACATACGTTTAGACAATGAGGCTATTCTTTTTGGTATAACTAAGAAATGGTGGAGTGCTCTTAATCTGATCCTTCTTCTGTGTCGTTTCCACATTTAGAAGATGAAGATGAATAACAGGCCATCCCTTGCATTATTGAAAATGGACTTAAAACGCTATTATACTTTGAAAAAGTACATCTCTATTACAACTGATTCTAGTGTGAAATTCCACACAAAATGGGACTCCTTTGAATTATTGTGTCAAGGTTAACTCTGTATTTGTTGAAGTGTTAATATGTCGGTCAACCTTTTATTTTGTTTTATTGCCATTGCTTTTCAGTATTTTTGTATTAAAGTGAGGAGTTACCTAACGTCTCAATAAAAAAATTACTCTGGGAAAAAAAAACCCCAAAAACTTTGATGCTTTTCCAAGAGGAAAATTACAATTTCGAAACAATTGAATCATTCAAATCAAATACCCTCAAAAAAAGAAAAAAGGCAATTATGATGCAAATATTGCAGTAAACCAAACTATAACAGAAGAGATAACATGGTGGTTGGATTTTCCATGCGATGAGGTAAAATCGTCAATTAAAATACCACCTACTAATATTGTTATGTGTACAGATGCCAGTAATACAGGCTGGGGTGCAGTCTCTGAAACGGACAACTCTTACACACAGGGTAAGTGGTCCCAAACCCAACAACAGTTGCATATCAATATGTTAGAGTTAATGGCATCTCAAAATGCATTGCTAACTCTCTGTGAAACTCTAAATAATGTTCATGTTCTGATCCAATCTGACAACAGCACAAACGTTTCATACATTTCGAAAATGGGAGGAACTGTTGGTCCCTTAAATGACCTCACATCAAAAATCTTCCTTTGGTGTATATTAAGAAATATTACTCTATCCGCAACCCATGTCGCAGGAGTAGATAATACCATTGCAGATTACCTTTCTTGTAAGAAATTGAACAAAGAATTGAGTCTCAACTCACACATATTCTTGGATGTTGTCAACAAAACACAAATATATCCAGATGTTGATCTGTTTGCATCTTATATTAATAATAAGATAGTTTGCTATGTGTCATGGAAATCAGACTCTAACGCATTGGCCATCGACGCTTTCTCAATGCAATGGTATGGTATAACACCTTACATTTTTCCACCTTTCTGTCTGCTTTGTAGAATTTTGGACAAAATATCACGAGATCAAACTCCTCTTTGCCTTCTCATCGCCCCTCTATGGAAGGCCCAACCATGGTTTCCACAGTTGCTACAGATGGTGATTGCAAACCCAATCAAACTACCAGAGTTTTGCCTAATGCATCAACCACAACTGCCCGTTCAAAACCTGCACCTGGTCGCTTGGGTCATCTCAGGGATTGCTGGAAAACAAAAGACCTTTCGGCAGAAGCTTCAAACCTCATCGCAAATTCATGGAGGTCACGTACAAAATTGCAATATTTATCAGCTTGGAAATGCTGGACTAGTTGGTGTAGTGGACAACAAGTTAATCCATTATCTCCCACTGTAGCAGACTTGGTAAATGCTCAATGCTCATTCAAACGGAAAATCATACTCCACGTTAAACACATACAGATCAGCTCTGTCTTCAGCCCTACCTAGATTTGAGGGACATGCAGCTGGACAACACCCTTTAAACCCTTGTTCGAGGTATTCAAAAACATGGAAAGTTTCAATTGTGTTAGATTATTTAAAAAGGTTGCCAATTAACAGTGAACTTTCAGTATTAGTTTTAAGTCAGAAACTTTTAACTCTAACAGCACTTGTATCGGCTCAAAGAACACAATTGCTGGCTTGTATAGATACAGTACTAGTCACTTGAATATTTCAGATAATTCCTGCGTTATTTCTGTTTTGGAGATATTGAAAACGAACTGCCCAAAAAGAGGCTTGGGACAAACCAAATAGTTATACCAAAATTTGACGAGAACCCAAAGTTATGTGTTCTCCGCACATTGAAAAGATTACTTAGATCGACAAACATACAACAACAGTTTCAGTTTCCAAAATGATGAAGGAAAATATCTTGTCTTTTTTAATTGAAGAGGGCGCTAGTTTGTTTCCTTCCACTGAGGGTGCATCCCACTATTTAGAGAGAAAACAGACCAACGGCCTCATGAATATTTTGTAGGCCTTAAAAATATTGTTAGGCCTACTAGACTGATTTGAGAGCTAAAATAAAAGGGGTACGGTGTAAAACATTTGCCCAATACACACCTGGGGGGTTGTTGACTTCCAACTTCAGGCATTTTGGATGAACCAGGCCTGAAAAAATGGTCCTATTTGCTGAGAGGTGCAGGACATTTTTTTCAAGATTGATGCTCGGACGTTTGGAAATTTACACAGGTGTAGGGGGTGTTATATTTGAAGGGGTAACTCGACAGGCCTTGGGACACCCCATGTCAAATTAAAGGGACACGTTGCCTTCGGGTTGGGCGTTGTTGGGCGCTTTTGGGCTATAACAAGCGTTTGACGTATAATGAGCACGGTCGGAAAGATGTTTAAAAAGTAGAATATAATTATCCACACAAACGTGCCTTAGAAATGCTTCGCTTTTGCTCACTTTCGCGAAACAAAACGCTCCGCCATTTATGGGAGTCAAGATTTTGACTCCCATAAATGGCGGACAAATTCTATTAGTCTTATTTCCAGTCGCAGCTGTTGAACTACGACTGAGCAATTATTTTATTAAAAATGTTACGATTACCATCTGTTTTTTGTATTCCAATAAATATCCAACACCGAGCTGAATCTAGCACAGTATTGGGCCCGATATAGCCAGCCGGCGATTAGAACACATGCAGTACAGGGAGGTGAACCAAATGTGATAGTTTGTCTCCTCCCTGTACTGCATGTGTTCTAATATTCTAAATATGCGGCTGGCCGTTCCGCAAATACGCGGCTGGATATTTTGGACCCAATACTGAGCTAGCTTTAGCTCGGTTTACAAGTTGCGAGCGAGGTAGAAAATGAGATTATTACCCGGTTTTCATCTGACCATAGAGCAAGGAGATCTGACTGGTTTACCAGGCCACTGACTACGGCACTAGCGTAACGACTGTTCGTCGCGCATTTTGCCCATTACATGGACGGTGGTATTTACGGCTGGAAATACGATATCTTCGTGGGGCAGATCTCGGGATCAGATGGCAATGTTTTGTTTTTTTAATCACCATTCACTAATTATAACACATTAAAGGCATGTTATTGCACGAACAACTCTTAATAAGGATATGGAACACTTCCAAACAGCAAAATTTCTTGAGATTTTAAGGCAACGTGTTCCTTTAAGCAGAGGGTAAAAGTTTAGGAGTCAATGGGTAATTGTCCCTATCAAAAATCTATCAGATTGTAAGTATTCTTAAAGTATTTTTGCATATTGACTCAAGGCTCGAATTTGGGGTAAAAACCCACAAGACCGCGGGGCTTGTATGTAGCTCAAAATATTGACTGGACCAGAATTTTGTACACAAGACTAGAATTGAAATGAGAAGAAAAAATGCCTACACAGTTTAATTTGTTTTGAATTTGAAAAAAGCACTAAGAGAAGATTTATCTCATTTGTATTATGGGTAAGTAGGCCTATTCTTCAATAATCAACAGAATTATATATACATTGTAAGAATGAAAGTCAACACAAGACACAACACAAGACTGCCGGACTTGTTCGGTCGTGAGTTTACCGGCCCGATGCTAAAATCACTGGCCTCGAGCCTGCAGTCCAGTGTAAAATTCGAGCCCTGTGACTACTGAGCATAATTTTGCACTGTTAGCCCACAGGTTGGACCCCTCCTCTCTCCGTTGATAAAATGCGATGGAGTCCAAGATATAAAAGTCCCGTATAACAAAATATTTTCACAACTGATGGAGGAAGCTGAAGCTTTCTTCACATCCGTATGTCCCGGTGAGTTCCAAGAATGCTGGATTCAAAATTGTGAATTTTATCCTTGGATGACATTATTTTTGATGTTAAAATGGAAATTCTTTATTGTAACTTTCAGTACTGACCCCGTACGTGTACATGAAAACTTGCACGAACGTGTGTCCACGATATTCATAGCAAGTCCGTCACATTCAGTATAGGGTCATTTGATCCATTTATCTCACGAACATGCAATCGTATGTACAAAAGGCAAAATACTAGGTGTACTGAAATTAAAATCTGACCATGATGGAGGAAAGAATCCCACATATTTTTCTCACACAAGTAGACTGGATATAAAGTTACTATTGAGAAAAATTGTAAATCTGTCAGTAATGTCCCATACTGTCAAATAACTATTTGAAAACAGGCGTTTTATTTTGCCTTTTTTACAAGCAGACCCATATTCAGACCCCTGACAAATACCCATCAAAGGTGTGATTGGTCTATCCTTATATCAGACCACGCATGCACCTAGTTTATAACCAAATGTAATCAAAAGCAATCAAACATTTCAAATGGGGAAAACTGGGGTAAAAACGCCTGATTTTAAAGTTTTTACAAAATATCTCAGCATTGCTTGGAGATACTAGGAAATAAATGTATTTATTTATGCAATAGGCCTACATACAAGTATGCATCTCCTCTATTGTGTGGAAATATAAACTCATTGTAATTGTACTGATAAGGGGATATTTTTTTTACCCTTTTGCGGAGGAAGTTTGGCGGCGTTTTACCCAGGTGTGGGGGTAGAAACGCCTGCCCACATTTTTTATTTGTAAAGTTGGCTTTACCAGATATTTTCCCATAGTATTTAAAATTTATAAATTTATAATTTATAAAAATACTCAGGGAATACATCAAATACAAACAAATTTTCAAACACAGCTGGTTAACTACAAACTCAATCAATTAAAACAGGTATTCTTATGTAGAGGGAAGTTGAACATTAGCGGACATACATGTAATTCGCACACAACAAGTTTGTACGCTTATGGCTGACCAACATTGCAAAGTCTAAACTAAGAACACCCATAGCTCCAGCAAGGGTCTACTGGTCCAAAGACACTACCCCAGAAGCTCCTGATCAATGAAATGTTTTAAAGACTCAAGATAGACCAAACACAAACATACAGTCCCTGTAGATGTTATTGTACCTATGGGTCTACCTAGTTTAAATCAGATAAAGTAAACAAATAAAAAATAATAATAAATAAATAAATAAATAGATAAGACCCCTTAAACAATTTAGCTGTGACCCGTTTTTCGTCCCTTACAGTATTGTATTGGCGAGCAAATATTGAAATTAATTTTTGAAATTTAATCATTTTTAAAATTATAGTGCTACATGTATTTACTCTTCTTAATATCAATAATCAAATAACACATATTGAACAAATTTGACGTTTTTTCCTTCAAAAAGCTTTAAACCCAGGACGTCAGAGCAGTGCAACAGATTCTGGCTCCCTACCAAGGATGTCCGTCGGACAACGACAGCCAGACAACTGGATGGGTCAGACAACTGGATGGGTCAGACAACTGGATGGGTCAGACAACTGGACGGGTCAGACAACTGGACGGGTCAGACAACTGGATGGGTCAGACAACTGGATGGGTCAGACAACTGGATGGGTCAGACAACTGGATGGGTCAGACAACTCGATGGGTCAGACAACTCGATGGGTCAGACAACTCGATGGGTCAGACAACTCGATGGGTCAGACAACTCGATGGGTCAGACAATTCGATGGGTCAGACAACTCGATGGGTTGTATGTTCAACCGTAAGACAAGTTGACTTTTGATCAGACAACTCGATGGATGGAGTTAAAATCTTCATGGTAGAAGATTTGTATGACACCGGCATGCAGCTGACGACTCACAGAGCCGTTTGGCACGGGGGACGAGCGTACTGTAACTGGGCACTGGCATCCCACAGGGGTGGGGGACAAATGCACCTGCGCCTGGTTGGGGGGATGGGGGGCACATGCATTATCCGGCCCAAGAGAAGGCCAATGGAATACTTGTCTGAAGTTCACGCAAAAATTGTAGAAACACAGAATTTATTCAGGAAATTTGTGTAAACATTGTCACGTGTTGTCAATGACACTCAAAAAAAGAGAGATCAGTCATTCACTCGTCGACTTGTCTTGGCACTCTGTCCGGTTGTCTTGTCTCACTGACGACTTGTTAAGCTGTCGAGTTGTCTGACAGGTCGAGTTGTCACAAGGACGAGTTGTCTGTCTCCCCTACCAACAACAAGGGCTGTTTGCACGCACTGAGACTGAGAGTGTACATGTATGCTCATGTCATATGTACAGAGTAGCCCTGCTCTGGGTATTTAAAGCTTCTCTACAAATACAATGCAAACAAAATTTTAACTAATATTTGTTAATATTTTTACCTGATTTGAGAAGCTAAAATTCTGTTAATAATCTTCATGTCCATAACTACACTTTTGATGGGTCCAAAAATGACAAACATGTGACCCGCTCTGCAAATAAAAGGCCCGTAAGTCGTGCTATGCCTTTTCACGTTATGGGCTCATCAATGTTGAAAAGGTGACAAATTCTTCCTTGGTGTTGTATTTTTTTAATTCTATTTTTGACATCCTTCATATCCACACTTTCATAACTTGTAAGATTGGATGTTTATTTTGATCAAAAAGATGAACAAATTGTGTTTTGTGGACATTTTGTTCATGTTTTTTTTCTTTCAGTGTCCGTGGATTCCGTTGAAAGTTGCGTCTTTACACATCTGGCAGGACATTAACCCTAACCCCCATTAACCCTAACCCTCCACATACCCAGCCAAATACAACAGAATGCAACACAGTTGAAATGAGAACCATGCCAAATGCAACAAAATACAACAAGGGATTTTGTTGCATTGTGCAGGCATGTTGTTTGTGTTAGGACTGAGCAAGGGGGTTTGCCCTGCTAAATGCAACAGTATGCACATATTATAAAGTTGGTATCATCTAAAAGCTGAGGACATTGGCTTTTTATTTGTAGACATAGAAAAGG
>CM037476.1:27170-62170 GCA_021014325.1 Plazaster borealis
GGACAATTATTTTTAGATGATTTTGATTATTGTTTTTTTTACATAAATGTCACGTAATTAACGAGAAATGATCGGGAAAAAAACAAAAGCGGTCAAAGGTCAGCGTATACGCTTTACCAGCCGTTGGAAGTGCAAATTTGCTGCGCTCTGTTGTTGCAAGTAGACTAGTGCTCTGTTTATGTAAATGTTATTACTATGGCGAGGCATGAGGATCCAGTCTACATATCATCCAACTCAAAGGCAATAATGAACAACCGCCATAATACACGCATCAGTCCAATGCTTATAGTCCAATCTACGTTCCTTCGACAGCCAAAGATCGACCCCCCAAAAACACAAAGAAATAAACCTAAAATATGGTAGAACAACAAGAAAAAATCCAAAAAACAAAGTAAATCCCAAGACGACTGATAAACGTGGTGCACAAAGTACATGTACCACTAGTAGTAAATATGTACAAGTGATATACGTATGATAGAAAATGGCGCGTATTCTAGCGGCTAATTAGATATTAATTAGTGAGCCGATTAAACCACCTCCAAAATTAAGTGTGCCCAGTGTTGTGGTCTGTTAGATTATGGAATAAAATTTCATTTTGTCTGCAACATGAAGGATACATTTACTTTACGCAGTCATAAAAGTAAGTATTTGTGTACAGTGCTATAACCTAACGCATGGTAGAAAATGACGCGTATTCTAGGCGGCTAACTAGGTATTAGTTAGTGAGCCGAATTAACCACCTTCAAAATTAAGTGTGCCCAGTGGAGTGGTCTATCAGATCATGGACTAAAATTTTATATTTTCGGCAACATGAAGGGTACATTTACTTTACGGCGAGAGCAGTCATAATAGTAAGTATATGTACAAGTGATATAGAAAATGGCGTGTATTCTAGCGGCTAATTAGGTATTAATTAGTGAGCCGATAAAACCACCACCAAAATTAAGTGTGCCCAGTGGAGTGGTCTGTCAGATCATTAAATAAAATTTCATCTTTTCTGCAACATGAAGGGTACATTTGCTTAACGGCGAGTGCAGTCATAACAGTAAGTATTTTGTGTACCCTTCGCATGATAGAAAATGGCGTGTATTCTAGCGGCTAATTAGGTATTAATTAGTGAGCCGATTAATCCACCTCCAAAATGAAGTGTGCCCAGTGGAGTGGTCTGTCAGATCATGGAATAACATTTAATATTTTTATGCATTATGAAGGGTACATTTACTTCACGGCGAGTGCAATCATAATAGTAAGTATAGGCCTATGTGTACGAGTGATATATCGCTTACGTATGATAGAAAATGGCGCGTTTTCTAGCGGCTAATTAGGTAATAATTAGTAATACGAATTAGCCACCTCCAAAATTAAGTGTCCCCAGTGGTATGGTTAACCAGATTGTGGATTAAAATTTCATATTTTGTGCAACATGAAGGGTACATTTTATTTGGAGTAAGTGCAAGTTTTTCAACAGCTGTGTATTATGTTCTGAATGATTAGGTCTTAATTGTGGTGGATAATTAGTCACTAATTAGGCAACCAAATAATCTGATTCTATAGGAAAGTATGGTCGGTGATATTTCTTTTAAGAATTATGAACAAATTGTAGTGATAAAGAAAGATTTTAAAATAATTCGTTCAAATTAGACAGAAGGGGGAAGACAGAAATTTCACCTCCCTGTACTGCATGTGTTCTAATTTCCTTAATTTTCCTGACTTCGCGGCTGCCAACTATTAGACCTTTCTTTTGACACATTACAGCCCAAGTTTTTGCCAACCGAGGTTGGAAAACTATGGAAAGCCATAAATGCAAAGCATAAGCAGATAGCCACAGTTTGTTATAACGTTACACAATTATTCAAAAATAGTGTTGAATTTGTTGGGAATAAAGCAATTAATCATGGTATGTATTTTTGGTTGATTGAAAGTTTACAGAAATGTTAAATTTTCCACACAACATTTGTTAACACGATTGAATGTTTTGCTAACATTCGGCCGTCCATGCCAACCAGCGCGGTTTGTTTATCAACAAAGGTCTATACGCGGTTTGCGACTTTCGGGCCCCGTTCTGTGCTAGCACAGCGGTCTGGGGGGGGGGGGACCAGTATCACCTAGGGAAATGTGTCCCCCGCCCAGGGTTTTCTGTCCGCCAGGGGAATTTGTCCCCCCTCTCCACATTATTGTTCCCTTGTTTGCCTCTGTGCGACACTTGTATAAAAAAATTGGACTATGAAACCAGGCATGAGAATCGGCGATGATGACAAAACCCGAAATCCATTTCGTACGGAAAAATCTAACGCTAAAAATGCATAATTCGGATTTTGGGCAATGTCCGAAATTAATTTGGGCAAAGTGACCCAGGCTTCAGCGCCACACTCAATGAACTGTTGTCAGTAGAATTTTCAAAGTCTCCACACATGTTCCTTATGCGAAAATTATTGACTAAAATAAGTAATTTATAAACCAGCAAAGCCGGGGGAATAGAGCAAGTTTATTAAGGCATCGCACACGTTTGGTAATTGCCAAAGACCAGTGTTCTTGTATCCCAACATATGCATAAAATAACAAGCCTGTGAAAATTTGGGCTCAATTGGTCATCGAAGTTGCAAGAAAATTATGAAAGAAAATACACCCTTGTTGTACAAATTTGTGTGCTTTCAGTTAGGAATAAAAACTTCTTGCAAGAAGTTTTTTTTATTTTAGTCAGAAATTACCTCTTTCTCAAAAACTACGTTACTACCTCAGAGGGAGTCGTTTCTCAAAATGTTTTATACTATCAACAGCTCTCTTTTGCTCGTTACCAAGTAAGTTTTTATGCTAAAATTTGTTTTGAGTCATTACCAAACGTGTACGATGCCTTTAAGCACAACATGTAGCTATAATAAGCACAACAAAATTATGCTTACCGGGATAAGGTTACCAGCCAAACTACCATGTCACATGTACAATTTGTGACTGGTATCCTGATCATTTCTGCTTAGCAGACAATTTTTAAGCAATACTGTCTGCTTAAGCAGCTCTGGGGCCCAATTTCATAAAGCTGTTAAGCAGAAAATTCTGCTTAGCAAATTTCTTTGCTAAGCAATGCCTTGGTGCAGCAAGGCCTTGGTGCATTGGTGCAGCAAGGCCTTGGTGCAGCAAGTGCCTCATGAGAACTCAAGTCGGTTTGGGAAATAAAAGCACATTTTTCGGGGGTGTTTTTTTCTGGGGTAATTAGCAAAAATTCCAAACGGCTGACCTGCCAAGAGTTGAAAAGAAATCTGAAGTTTAGTTGTCTGAAAATATATCTGATTGGTTTATAAGAGGCTGAGAGACTTTAAATACTTGTTTAGTATTTTTGAATAAGAGGCAATTAGCATTGGTTGCTATTTGAGTTTGTTTTAGTGTAGTGACGAATGGTGGAGATAACTCTATGAGTTAAATCCAGCTCTGCCGCCCTCTTCCGGTTTGACAGGGGACCAGTCTACTATCAGATATGGAACCTTGCCTCCTCACTTGTCATGCCTTGCTAGCTACACACGCAAGTCGAGTTCTACTTTTCTACTTTTACTTCGTTACTCGGCAGGTTCCATAAGTTAGGATATAAACGCCAAGGAGCAATTATTACAGTTAAGTGTCTTGCTCAGGGACACAAGTGCCGGGACCGAGATTCGAACCCACATTGTAATGTCTCAGCCACAACTTGAATTCGGTGCACTAGACCGCTCGGCCACGACACGCTACGTCACTGTGTTGTGAGTTTGACCATGGTTTGACGACGTGCGGACACACGGACACAGCAGCAGCAGTGATTGCTCCTATGAGTCCTAGTCCATGCACCGACATGGAGGAAGGAAATACACTGACGGTGACACTCCAAATGTAAGGTATGTACAAGTATTTTTATTTGTACGTAATTTCTGTTCTTTGCCTCACTTTGTGTATAGCTTTTGGGTTTTCTGTGCACATTGTGTCATTGTTTCTGTCAGAATTATTTAACCCGCAAATATCACAGACTCACCCAGAAAAAGGTAAAGTGTTTTGCTGTTAATTTTAGGAAGAACAAAGAAAATTTTTACTAGAACAAGATTTGAACCATGAGACTCTAAATGCAGACTGAGACAAATTATTTAGCCGGAGTGCACCCCAACCAAACTGCGCATACTCACTGTGTACATTAGCCTAGGGTTAGACTCCTCCGTTGCATACAACGTGACGGAGTCCAGGGTAAAGGTCCCATAGTCCGTACATTGTGAGAAAAAAAATTATAACAACATATTTTCATATTTTTACCTGATGATGGAGGAAGCTGAAACTTTGTTCACACATTCCTTGTTGTGTCATGAACTCCATGCCTGCTGGGGTCAGAATTGTTAATTTTATCCTTGGATGATATTATTTTTGAAAATCAAACTAAATTAAAATGGACATTTACGTCTCTATTGAACTTTCTGTACTGACTCCGTAAGTGAAAATTCGCACGCACGCTTTTTGGGAAAAAATGAATAAAAACACCTTTCCCCTGCCCTGTTTTTCATTTAAAAACAAATTTCAGCTAATTATTTCCACCAAAGTTTGGACTGTTTAATAAAACTCTGAAGTTGGCTCGCATTTCGTGATTAACACTAGTTTTGGGGGGTAAACAATTCAAGTTTTGGTAAACAAAAATGACACAAGTTTTAAACCTCAATTTCAAATCTAGCACAGCTAACACAAAAATGACATAAGTTTTAAACCTCAATTTCAAATCTAGCACAGCTAACACAAAAATGACATAAGTTTTAAACCTCAATTTCAAATCTAGCACAGCTAACACAAAAATGACACAAGTTTTAAACCTCAATATTTTATTTTCAAATCTAGCACAGCTAACATAGTTTGCCTTCTAATTGCAAATTGAAGTTGATTAAAGGAACATTACAGAATTGGTTTTTGCTCACAAAACAGTGTAAGCACTTTATATAATCCACCATATACATAAACTGACAAACCTGTAGAAGTTTGAGATCGATCGGCCATCTGGGTCACGAGAAAATAGTGAAAAACCGATTACACATATGTTATAATGGGTTATACAATGCATGAATAAAACACTCATGAGCGATAAACTCCAATCGGAAATTAGTTTTATTTATTTCTCATCAAATATGGCATTCCAGACAGAAATATTTCTAGGGAGGTTTTCTACTGTCATCATCATTAGACCGTGTAAGTTTTATGTAAATCTGTGATCTTAAAGAAAATTTTAATTACCAGTTCTGTAACGTTCCTTTAATCAATTTTGAAATAATCTTTGGGTAAAAAATTAAATCAAAATAAATACCCCAAAACCCAATAACCAATTAAAAACAAGGAGAGTAATTGGGGCAATTTTTTTATTCAATTTGGTCTGATACTTTGGGGTTTTTAAATTTTGTTCAACCTCTTTTTTTCCCAATCATGTCAATGCAGTGAATTTGTCTCTTTTTTGAAAATGTGGGGCTACAACAACCAGGGGGCCATCCTCTTCATCATCTCTGATCAGAGTCGAAATCTTCATTATCTTCCGCTAAAGACGGCAATGTGGAATCAGATTCTGAATCGGATTCCACATTGTCGTCTTCACATCGGAAGTTAACGAAGTATTCCACAAAACCAACCATGTCTCTCTCCTCCCTGACAAGATTGGCATCACGGAGATCATTCAAAGCCTCAGCCAGACACTGATCCTTTGAACCCATACTTAAGCAAATAATTCACACAAAAATATATAAAATCTGTTGGCTAAAATAGTAAATAATTATCAAAATCTTTTCGCTCAGAGCAAGACAAGTCAGTTGAGTTGAACACAGTTGACAGGTATTGCGCTGTGTTTTTGCGTGGCACACACATTCTCCTTATAAACAGTCACATGACTGCCATCTGACAGTGAATAAACAACGAATTCCATTCACAGCGCATGCGCAAGCTGTGTTTTTGCATGACACGCACATTAATAACATTATAAACAGTCACATGACAGTCACCTGACAGTGAATAAACAACGAATCCCATTCAAAGCGCATGCGCAAGCTTGATAATGCGCGCATTGACCAATCGGTGCACTACAGTACACTGCGTACACATCACAGAAAAGATTCACGCCCCTAGTTACAAGCGCTGTTTGTCTTCATGTCAGAAAATTACCTTCCTTGCTTTTGCATTTGGTCTTCATGTCAGAAAATTACCTTCCTTGCTTTTGCATTTGACCTTTAACCTTTTCTATGTCTACAAATAAAAAGCCAATGTCCTCAGCTTTTAGATGATACCAACTTTATAATATGTGCATACTGTTGCATTTAGCAGGGCAAACCCCCTTGCTCAGTCCTAACACAAACAACATGCCTGCACAATGCAACAGAATCCCTTGTTGTATTTTGTTGCATTTGGCATGGTTCTCATTTCAACTGTGTTGCATTCTGTTGTATTTGGCTGGGTATGTGGAGGGTTAGGGTTAATGGGGGTTAGGGTTAATGTCCTGCCAGATGTGTAAAAAGACGCAACTTTCAACGGAATCCACGGACACTGAAAGAAAAAAAACATGAACAAAATGTACACAAAACACAATTTTTTTCATCTTTTTGATCAAAATAAACATCCAATCTTACAAGTTATGAAAGTGTGGATATGAACGATGTCAAAAATAGAATTAAAAAAATACAACACCAAGGAAGAATTTGTCACCTTTTCAACATTGATGAGTCCATAACGTGAAAAGGCATAGCATGACTTACGGGCCTTTTTTGCAGAGCGGGTCACATGTTTGTCATTTTTGGACCCATCAAAAGTGTAGTTATGGACATGAAGATTATTAACGGAATTTTAGCTTCTCAAATCAGGTAAAAATATTAACAATTATTAGTTAAAATTTTGTTTGCATTGTATTTGTAGAGAAGCTTTAAATACCCAGAGCAGGGCCACTGTGTACATATGACATGAGCATACATGTACACTCTCAGTCTCAGTGCGTGCAAACAGCCCTTGTTGTTGGTAGGGGAGACAGACAACTCGTCCTTGTGACAACTCGACCTGTCAGACAACTCGACAGCTTAACAAGTCGTCAGTACGCTCGTCCCCCGTGCCAAACGGCTCTGTGAGTCGTCAGCTGCATGCCGGTGTCATACAAATCTTCTACCATGAAGATTTTAACTCCATCCATCGAGTTGTCTGATCAAAAGTCAACTTGTCTTACGGTTGAACATACAACCCATCGAGTTGTCTGACCCATCGAATTGTCTGACCCATCGAGTTGTCTGACCCATCGAGTTGTCTGACCCATCGAGTTGTCTGACCCATCAAGTTGTCTGACCCATCAAGTTGTCTGACCCATCGAGTTGTCTGACCCATCCAGTTGTCTGACCCATCCAGTTGTCTGACCCATCCAGTTGTCTGACCCATCCAGTTGTCTGACCCATCCAGTTGTCTGACCCGTCCAGTTGTCTGACCCGTCCAGTTGTCTGACCCATCCAGTTGTCTGACCCATCCAGTTGTCTGACCCATCGAGTTGTCTGGCTGTCGTTGTCCGACGGACATCCTTGGTAGGGAGCCAGAATCTGTTGCACTGCTCTGACGTCCTGGGTTTAAAGCTTTTTGAAGGAAAAAACGTCAAATTTGTTCAATATGTGTTATTTGATTATTGATATTAAGAAGAGTAAATACATGTAGCACTATAATTTTAAAAATGATTAAATTTCAAAAATTAATTTCAATATTTGCTCGCCAATACAATACTGTAAGGGACGAAAAACGGGTCACAGCTAAATTGTTTAAGGGGTCTTATCTATTTATTTATTTATTTATTATTATTTTTTATTTGTTTACTTTATCTGATTTAAACTAGGTAGACCCATAGGTACAATAACATCTACAGGGATTGTATGTTTGTGTTTGGTCTATCTTGAGTCTTTAAAACATTTCATTGATCAGGAGCTTCTGGGGTGGTGTCTTTGGACCAGTAGACCCTTGCTGGAGCTATGGGTGTTCTTAGTTTAGACTTTGCAATGTTGGTCAGCCATAAGCGTACAAACTTGTTGTGTGCGAATTACATGTATGTCCGCTAATGTTCAACTTCCCTCTACATAAGAATACCTGTTTTAATTGATTGAGTTTGTAGTTAACCAGCTGTGTTTGAAAATTTGTTTGTATTTGATGTATTCCCTGAGTATTTTTATAAATTATAAATTTATAAATTTTAAATACTATGGGAAAATATCTGGTAAAGCCAACTTTACAAATAAAAAATGTGGGCAGGCGTTTCTACCCCCACACCTGGGTAAAAACGCCCGCCAAACTTCCTCCGCAAAAGGGTAAAAAAAATATCCCCTTATCAGTACAATTACAATGAGTTTATATTTCCACACAATAGAGGAGATGCATACTTGTATGTAGGCCTATTGCATAAATAAATACATTTATTTCCTAGTATCTCCAAGCAATGCTGAGATATTTTGTAAAAACTTTAAAATCAGGCGTTTTTACCCCAGTTTTCCCCATTTGAAATGTTTGATTGCTTTTGATTACATTTGGTTATAAACTAGGTGCATGCGTGGTCTGATATAAGGATAGACCAATCACACCTTTGATGGGTATTTGTCAGGGGTCTGAATATGGGTCTGCTTGTAAAAAAGGCAAAATAAAACGCCTGTTTTCAAATAGTTATTTGACAGTATGGGACATTACTGACAGATTTACAATTTTTCTCAATAGTAACTTTATATCCAGTCTACTTGTGTGAGAAAAATATGTGGGATTCTTTCCTCCATCATGGTCAGATTTTAATTTCAGTACACCTAGTATTTTGCCTTTTGTACATACGACTGCATGTTCGTGAGATAAATGGATCAAATGACCCTATACTGAATGTGACGGACTTGCTATGAATATCGTGGACGCACGTTCGTGCAAGTTTTCATGTACACGTACGGGGTCAGTACTGAAAGTTACAATAAAGAATTTCCATTTTAACATCAAAAATAATGTCATCCAAGGATAAAATTCACAATTTTGAATCCAGCATTCTTGGAACTCACCGGGACATACGGATGTGAAGAAAGCTTCAGCTTCCTCCATCAGTTGTGAAAATATTTTGTTATACAGGACTTTTATATCTTGGACTCCATCGCATTTTATCAATGGAGAGAGGAGGGGTCCAACCTGTGGGCTAACAGTGCAAAATTATGCTCAGTAGTCACAGGGCTCGAATTTTACACTGGACTGCAGGCTCGAGGCCAGTGATTTTAGCATCGGGCCGGTAAACTCACGACCGAACAAGTCCGGCAGTCTTGTGTTGTGTCTTGTGTTGACTTTCATTCTTACAATGTATATATAATTCTGTTGATTATTGAAGAATAGGCCTACTTACACATAATACAAATGAGATAAATCTTCTCTTAGTGCTTTTTTCAAATTCAAAACAAATTAAACTGTGTAGGCATTTTTTCTTCTCATTTCAATTCTAGTCTTGTGTACAAAATTCTGGTCCAGTCAATATTTTGAGCTACATACAAGCCCCGCGGTCTTGTGGGTTTTTACCCCAAATTCGAGCCTTGAGTCAATATGCAAAAATACTTTAAGAATACTTACAATCTGATAGATTTTTGATAGGGACAATTACCCATTGACTCCTAAACTTTTACCCTCTGCTTAAAGGAACACGTTGCCTTAAAATCTCAAGAAATTTTGCTGTTTGGAAGTGTTCCATATCCTTATTAAGAGTTGTTCGTGCAATAACATGCCTTTAATGTGTTATAATTAGTGAATGGTGATTAAAAAAACAAAACATTGCCATCTGACCCCGAGATCTGCCCCACGAAACGTATACGTATTTCCAGCCGTAAATACCACCGTCCATGTAATGGGTAAAATGCGCGACGAACAGTCGTTACGCTAGTGCCGTAGTCAGTGGCCTGGTAAACCAGTCAGATCTCCTTGCTCTATGGTCAGATGAAAACCGGGTAATAATCTCATTTTCTACCTCGCTCGCAACTTGTAAACCGAGCTAAAGCTAGCTCAGTATTGGGTCCGAAATATCCAGCCGCAGATTTTATGAACGGCCAGCCGCATATTTAGAATATTAGAACACATGCAGTACAGGGAGGAGACAAACTATCACATTTGGTTCACCTCCCTGTACTGCATGTGTTCTAATCGCCGGCTGGCTATATCGGGCCCAATACTGTGCTAGATTCAGCTCGGTGTTGGATATTTATTGGAATACAAAAAACAGATGGTAATCGTAACATTTTTAAAAAAAATAATTGCTCAGTCGTAGTTCAACAGCTGCGACTGGAAATAAGACTAATAGAATTTGTCCGCCATTTATGGGAGTCAAAATCTTGACTCCCATAAATGGCGGAGCGTTCTGTTTCGCGAAAGTGAGCAAAAGCGAAGCATTTCTAAGGCACGTTTGTGTGGATAATTATATTCTACTTTTTAAACATCTTTCCGACCGTGCTCATTATACGTCAAACGCTTGTTATAGCCCAAAAGCGCCCAACAACGCCCAACCCGAAGGCAACGTGTCCCTTTAATTTGACATGGGGTGTCCCAAGGCCTGTCGAGTTACCCCTTCAAATATAACACCCCCTACACCTGTGTAAATTTCCAAACGTCCGAGCATCAATCTTGAAAAAAATGTCCTGCACCTCTCAGCAAATAGGACCATTTTTTCAGGCTTGGTTCATCCAAAATGCCTGAAGTTGGAAGTCAACAACCCCCAGGTGTGTATTGGGCAAATGTTTTACACCGTACCCCTTTTATTTTAGCTCTCAAATCAGTCTAGTAGGCCTAACAATATTTTTAAGGCCTACAAAATATTCATGAGGCCGTTGGTCTGTTTTCTCTCTAAATAGTGGGATGCACCCTCAGTGGAAGGAAACAAACTAGCGCCCTCTTCAATTCAAAAAGACAAGATATTTTCCTTCATCATTTTGGAAACTGAAACTGTTGTTGTATGTTTGTCGATCTAAGTAATCTTTTCAATGTGCGGAGAACACATAACTTTGGGTTCTCGTCAAATTTTGGTATAACTATTTGGTTTGTCCCAAGCCTCTTTTTGGGCAGTTCGTTTTCAATATCTCCAAAACAGAAATAACGCAGGAATTATCTGAAATATTCAAGTGACTAGTACTGTATCTATACAAGCCAGCAATTGTGTTCTTTGAGCCGATACAAGTGCTGTTAGAGTTAAAAGTTTCTGACTTAAAACTAATACTGAAAGTTCACTGTTAATTGGCAACCTTTTTAAATAATCTAACACAATTGAAACTTTCCATGTTTTTGAATACCTCGAACAAGGGTTTAAAGGGTGTTGTCCAGCTGCATGTCCCTCAAATCTAGGTAGGGCTGAAGACAGAGCTGATCTGTATGTGTTTAACGTGGAGTATGATTTTCCGTTTGAATGAGCATTGAGCATTTACCAAGTCTGCTACAGTGGGAGAATAGATAATGGATTAACTTGTTGTCCACTACACCAACTAGTCCAGCATTTCCAAGCTGATAAATATTGCAATTTTGTACGTGACCTCCATGAATTTGCGATGAGGTTTGAAGCTTCTGCCGAAAGGCCTTTTGTTTTCCAGCAATCCCTGAGATGACCCAAGCGACCAGGTGCAGGTTTTGAACGGGCAGTTGTGGTTGATGCATTAGGCAAAACTCTGGTAGTTTGATTGGGTTTGCAATCACCATCTGTAGCAACTGTGGAAACCATGGTTGGGCCTTCCATAGAGGGGCGATGAGAAGGCAAAGAGGAGTTTGATCTCGTGATATTTTGTCCAAAATTCTACAAAGCAGACAGAAAGGTGGAAAAATGTAAGGTGTTATACCATACCATTGCATTGAGAAAGCGTCGATGGCCAATGCGTTAGAGTCTGATTTCCATGACACATAGCAAACTATCTTATTATTAATATAAGATGCAAACAGATCAACATCTGGATATATTTGTGTTTTGTTGACAACATCCAAGAATATGTGTGAGTTGAGACTCAATTCTTTGTTCAATTTCTTACAAGAAAGGTAATCTGCAATGGTATTATCTACTCCTGCGACATGGGTTGCGGATAGAGTAATATTTCTTAATATACACCAAAGGAAGATTTTTGATGTGAGGTCATTTAAGGGACCAACAGTTCCTCCCATTTTCGAAATGTATGAAACGTTTGTGCTGTTGTCAGATTGGATCAGAACATGAACATTATTTAGAGTTTCACAGAGAGTTAGCAATGCATTTTGAGATGCCATTAACTCTAACATATTGATATGCAACTGTTGTTGGGTTTGGGACCACTTACCCTGTGTGTAAGAGTTGTCCGTTTCAGAGACTGCACCGCAGCCTGTATTACTGGCATCTGTACAGATAACAATATTAGTAGGTGGTATTTTAATTGACGATTTTACCTCATCGCATGGAAAATCCAACCACCATGTTATCTCTTCTGTTATAGTTTGGTTTACTGCAATATTTGCATCATAATTGCCTTTTTTCTTTTTTTGAGGGTATTTGATTTGAATGATTCAATTGTTTCGAAATTGTAATTTTCCTCTTGGAAAAGCATCAAAGTTTTTGGGTTTTTTTTTTCCCAGAGTAATTTTTTTATTGAGACGTTAGGTAACTCCTCACTTTAATACAAAAATACTGAAAAGCAATGGCAATAAAACAAAATAAAAGGTTGACCGACATATTAACACTTCAACAAATACAGAGTTAACCTTGACACAATAATTCAAAGGAGTCCCATTTTGTGTGGAATTTCACACTAGAATCAGTTGTAATAGAGATGTACTTTTTCAAAGTATAATAGCGTTTTAAGTCCATTTTCAATAATGCAAGGGATGGCCTGTTATTCATCTTCATCTTCTAAATGTGGAAACGACACAGAAGAAGGATCAGATTAAGAGCACTCCACCATTTCTTAGTTATACCAAAAAGAATAGCCTCATTGTCTAAACGTATGTCTAGATTAAGAATGTTCCTTAATCAATCCTCCAGTTGGGTCCAAAACATAGTTAGGTGTTCGGGCATACAGCCCGGAACACCTCTTGTTTTTGTTCCGGGTTTTTTTCTTTCTTAATACTTCTTCTTCTTCTTCTTCTTCTTCTTCTTCTTCTTCTCCCCGTCGCTTTTCCGCTAACAAAAGCACACTTCCCAAGCACATATAAACTTGAAACTTCACAAACTTCACATATATAGGTTTTCGGGATGGTGACGTCATCGATGATGTCGTCATCGATGATGTCATAACATTAAATCAATGTTTAATATTCAGAAAAATCATATCTGGAGAACCATTGCTAAACACAAGATCATCGGACCGTGTGAAAGACCCTGGAGTATTTTTAAAATCTTACACAAAGTGTGATCCCTGTGACCTTTACTGCCGTTTTTTTTTTAAATACTTCTTCTTTTTCTTCATATCCCCGCGAGTTTTCGCTAATTGGACAAGTCTACCGAACACCTTGTTTTTGTTACAACAAAAAGTTAAGTCTAGTTGAAAACTTACATCTACAAAATAAATGAACAAGCGTCTCACTCTCTAATTTACAGAATGTACAAAGATCATTGTCCTTTTTACCGATTTTCGCTTAAAATGAATCAACGCCAAGTATTCTGTGGACTAATCTATATTGAAACCATCGTAATCTAGTGCCAATTGTAACGCCAAACGGGATATTACAAAGTACCATCCACCTAGAATTAGTAAGTTTAACACTCAATTTTGTTTTCCACTTTGCGGTTAAATTATAGACTTTTTAGCAGATGTAAGACAGTTGTTAATGCGGTTGGAGCCTTTTTTGTCCTTCAAGAGTAGCCTAAAATTGAATGGAATGAAAGGGAAGCAGATACTTGCCCTGCCAGTACCCATCAACACTGTCCCAAAGGATTTTTTTATGGCCTTACTAATCCCTCCATATTCAAGAAAATTAGTCTTAACACTAGATTTAGCCATAAAATCAACCATGGTAAAAAAGTCACCCCTTTCATCTAGAAGATCACACACATAAAAAAACCCCTTATTAATCCAATGTTTGTAATGAACACAGTTTTGATTGACTCTAGTTCTATGGTTGTACCATAGAACACTAGGTAAGGAGTCATTCTGATTAACCGGTTGGTTGCATTGTATATAAGAACCCCAGGCACTAAGAACATCTACCCAAAACGGTTAGGGTGAACAGCCCTCTGTAATATTCGAGCGATACTTGGATGGCTGCCTTCGAAGAAAAGTGTATTCTAGAGATTGGATATTTTAAAAAACAGGGAAGTCCAACCAGATGTCTCTGTTTTAAGCAGCCTGCGAATCCATGTACACTTGAGAGCACTAAAATAATAATAATAATAATAATAATACGCAGTTCTTATATAGCGCTTTATACTCCCGATGGGGGTCTCAAAGCGCTCAGTATTTTTCCTACAAGGTATTTTTCCTACCCCTTCTCTTTACGATAAGTGCACTGGGTTCTTTTACGCGCATTACACAACACACGGAACCTACGGCTTAACGTCCCATCTGAAGGACGAAGCATGTGGTTAAGTGTCTTGCTTAAGGACACAAGTGTCTTGACTGGGATTCGAACCCACACTCTGCTGATCAGAAACACCAGAGCTTGAGTTTGGTGTTTTTATCCGCCATTTTAACCCCACCTTGGCTGTAAGTCTTGAATCATTTGATTCCTAGTAACTCTGTCAACCCCTTTCCAAATAAACTCATACAACATAGAATCTAGATTCTTATAAATATTTTTTTAGGATCGGGGAGTGATAGGATTAAAAAGGTATTGCTTAGACAAAAGGAGAACTCTACCCAACACTGTAAGGTTACGTTTAGACCATTGCCCAATTAAACTGTCCATGGAAATTAAAACCCTGTTATAATTAATATCAACCATACTGTCCAGATTAGTAAAAAAAATCAATGCCGAGAGCTCTAAAACTTTCTTGGGGATCAACCCAGTTAACATTAATTAACATCTGAACAAACACCTTTTGTCGGCCCGTTTTGCCACCAACCCACGCTGCGTTAGTTTTACCAATGTTAACTTTAAGGCCCGACATACGAGCAAAATCCTTTAATAGCTTAAAGGCTCTGCTAAGAGATTTTTCTGAACCATCTAGAAAAAACAAAGTATCATCTGCATATTGAGAAAGCCTGTGTTTGGAACCCTCGACCGTAACTCCCTTCAGAATTTTTCCTGACGAATCATTTTCCCCAGAATTTAGGCGCACAAAAGGAACAAATAAGGGTTTAAGCCGTCACCTTGCTGGCAACCGCGCTCAATTTGAAAAGATTGTGACAAAAAAACGTTTACCATTACAGAGGCTTTTGCACCGTTGTTAAGCACTTGAAACCATTTCTGTATTGAAGGACCAAAATTGAACAGCTCAAGAATCTGAAGAATGAAGTCGGGAGACCGAATCAAAGGCTTTTTCAAAATCAATTAACAAAAACATACCAGGAATTTTGTTGTTATCTGTGTAGTTCAGCAAATTGTACATTAAACAAATATTTTCCCCTACATGTATATAGCAACCTTGCAAAAAACCTTTTTGTTGTTCATGTATAATAGAATGGAGGCAAGTTTTAACTCTCTCTGCTATGCAAGAAGAGGCCAGTTTATACGTAATATTTAATAAAGAAATGGGTCTCCAATTCTTCAAAAATTGACAGGGTTTATCCCCTTTTGGTAGCAGGGTGATAAACCCATATTGCTGGGTTACTGAAAATAATCCTGTTTCGTAACCAAAGTTAAGAGACCGCAATAAAAACCAAGACAAATCTGAGAAAAAGAATTTTAAAAATTCAAAGCTGATACCATAAGACCCCGGAGACTTCCCGTTGTTGCTCCTTTTCAGGGCAACCCTCTTTCAGGGGTTACTGAAAATGTTCCTGTTTCGTAACCAAAGTTCAGAGACCGCAATAAAAACCAAGACAAATCTGAGAAAAAGAATTTTAAAAATTCAAAGCTGAAACCATAAGACCCCGGAGACTTCCCGTTGTTACTCCTTTTCAGGGCATCCAAAACCTCATGATATGACAGAGGACCCTCAATACTATCCCGAGTCAAGTCGGAAAGAACTGGAGAATCAGAATGATTGAAAAATGGTTGCAGGTTGACCCTTCCCAGCGAGTCAGAGGATGAGTACAGTTTGGTGTAAAAAAGCCTTGCTTCGTTGAGGATACTACAAGAGCTCTTCAGCTCAGTATTATTCTCTGTAATGACATGACTAATGCTCCTATTCACACAATTACATTTCTCCATATTAAGGAAATACCTGGAGGGCTTTTCCCGTGTTCCATCCACCTGGTTCTTGACCCTATCAAAACGCCATCCATTTTTTTCTTACGAAGGTTCACGAGGTCAGCCTGCTTAGATTTGAACGTATCGTTTGATGTTACATCTCCCTCGTCAACCTTCTCAGACAGAACTCTAATCTCTTTTTCAAGGTTGAAATAGTCTTAGTTCTAACCTCCATTAATAACATTTCAAAAAATAATTGGTAATGGATACTAAAATAAATAAATGTCACCCAGCTTTGTGTGTTGATAGGGCGAGGCGGCATACATATCAACAATTTCTCTAATATTGGTTTTAAACTGATTTGAAAACATAAGTTGCGTCCATAAGAAGAGAATTATTAAATTTCCATTAACCTAACACCTCTATCTACTTGATTGAAATCCAGTTGTAAATCAACCATTGAATGGTTCGTGCAATAGCCCAGTTTAATATCTCAAGAAACTAGTTTAGTGTTCATCTCCAAAAAAATTAGAAAGAAATCTAGCCTGGACTGTTTTAATGGAGAGTTTTGCCTCCAAGTGTATTTCATTGACTCATTCTTTGAATGCGTCAGGGATCAATGAGATTTAAGTGGTTGCACAAATCCAACACTCTCTGTCTAGCCGATGGGTTGTTAATGTTAACATAATTACAACAATCTATTTTGTCATTCAATACCAAATTTCAATCTCCACATATAATTGTGTGGGGGTTATCGTAATCAGTAATGATATTGTTATTAGTTTCATAGAAATTACGATCATCTTTATTAGGACCATATAAATTAATTAAAGTAATGTTATAACCATAAATATCTAAACTGAGCGCCCCAAAATTACCATTTGGGTCAGTTTTACATGATAGAACTTTAAACTCAAACGTACTGTTTAAAAGAATTGCCACACCTCTCGAGTTACTTTTAAAAGAGCTAAAATAACAGTCAAATCCCGATTCAGTTCTAATCCTCCTCTCCATGGAGTCTGTACAATGGAAGTCTTGCAAACAGTAAATGGAATAACGCTTTATCCTTAACAAATATAAGACGTCCCTCCTTTTTCTGTGATCTGCTAAACCGCGACAGTTCATGGAGACATTGGACACATTTGGAGGCAGGGTGCCTTTAGAACATTGCGAGCTCGACATTACAACTCGTATTAGAAGTTGTTTGAGAGTAGCTCTTACGAACGATTTGAAATCTTCGCTCAGGCCGCCTGTTCTTTTAATGGGGAGTTTGGGGTGCGGGACTTAATGACCCGAGGCCAAGGGGCGAGAGGCCGTACCGGCCGGGTGGCCTCCTGGTCGCTTTGGGTCCATTGCGTATAATTTTATATATTATGCAAGATTTGCTGTGCTCAGTGAAGCGAGTGGAGCTCCCCGAAAACACGTCCTACTCTCACGGGGTCATTGATGCATCAATTCTGAATTTGCTGAGTGCCCACGTCTTTGGAGCGGGCCGATGCAGGAATAGTACCCCACAAATCTGCGTCAACTCTGGGGGCAGATACAGCCAGCGCATTAGCCGGTGTCGCATATTTTTCTGCGATCTTTGTATACATCTCCTTTTTAATTGGTAGTGTTACCGCTTTGGTTGCCCTGTTGGCCTAATTTGAGAAAAGTTCTGTTCCTTTGGCTTCAGAAGTCTCATAGATGTCTTTGCAAGACAGAATATCAAAATCAGGAGAACTGGCTGCCATGTTACTGGTCAGCTCGAAACTTTGGTTTGGGTCTTAACAGTTACCCTGTTGCCCAACGAAATCATCAACATCAAACGTGTTGTCGACTGGAATTGCAGCCGACTGTTGGTTTTTTACCATGTTTGTCAGCATGTTTTGCATACTGGCGATGGAGAGGGATAGTTTATGAATTCCTGATGAATTTGCCTAAAGCTTTACTTCTAAGCTTACATTTGGCGTGTCATCTGACTGTTCACCAGCGGCCTGGCCGCACTGAAACTCAGACTCAATGTCTGACGGGAGCTCTGAATCAATCGAGTCCATCGTTATCCGCAATGCTGCTCACACACAAAGAAAAGATGCCTCATGTCTTGGGTTCAGGGCTTATATAGGGGTATCTCCCCTTGGACTTATTTGAATAACAATACAACCTTTGAATGTATTGTGTGATCCGCATGCCATCACGTAGGAAGGAATGCAATCCCTCTAAAGACCTTGTACGAATATTATGAAATAGAACTCAATATGGTTGGGACAAACTTGGTCCAAGAAGTTTGAATACTCGCAAGACTTGCACAGTCTACAGTATTTGTCTTACTTGGCATTGGGCAAACTGTGATCAGTTCTTAGGTTTGCCAAATCACAATAAACAAACACAGTTGAATGTGCATGAACCCCCTTCAAAATAATATACCCTTTCTCTTTCTTTCTCAAGAATGTGACCAACAAATTAGATGAATTGCTCATGGCTTGGTTGATTGATGTGTTTAATGAAAAGTAGACCTTAAATGTTTATGAAACTTTGTGGAATTGTTTACTATTATTAATGAAGGTCATTTCAAAAGCAAGCAGCACTTTCATATTTTGTTCAACATTTTGTTGAGAACATGTTTTTAATTTGATTATTTACTCATTGTCAAAATGATTTTGAAGACATAGTTGCAGGTGTAGTAATTATCTTATTCAAGGTAAAGCTGACAAGTGGCAAGTATTTCCAAAAGAATATTTGGTTCAGAACAAAACATTTCATCTTAAAGTAGAGAAAGATGTTTGAGTCTGATTCATGTGAAGCGATTGTCCTAATATGTTGATATAAAACATGGTTATTGTAACACAATACCGTTGCCATGAAATATACACCACTTTTAGTTTGATGTTTCTGGAATCCTGGTTAGGACCCTCAGTACGTCTTCTGTAAAATATAGAGTTCTAGAATGACATTTCTTTCAGAAGATGTTCAGGTGATATGAAATCAAGTACAACAAGTCTCACTCGTCTAATCTCTGTACACACCATGATAGTCACTAAAACTAGGAAGAATTATTATATTTTACAGACAAAAACAAAGATCAAGTTTGAAGCTCCAGCAATCTGCAGACTGACATTACACCATCAAGGTAAATCCACTTTCTTCATCTTTTAACGTCACATCATATGTCACTATGAGCCCAGTCTTCAATTTGTTCCTGATAGGAAAAGATAACAATATCTCAATATTTTTCCTGGAGCTCTGATTTTGTCTGCAGATACAAAAGTCTTCTACACAGTTTAATTGAGGTCCAACTTACAACTAATTATTTTGACCCAAAGTACATTTTTTCAGCCTTTGAATACTCATCTCACTAAACATCTTTTATTTTTGGATGGCATTTTTTAAAACCAAAGTAAAGAATGCAAATGATATACACCATACACTGTCCAATGAAGTTCAATCGAGTTCAATGTTCACCAATAGAGTGTACAAGTACAAGTACAAGTATGAGTTTTCAAGAGAATCTTGACTTCCAGACACCCCACACAGCAGCTACAATGTGTATTGTGGCAATTGTGTTTAAAAATAACTGTTATTGTGCTGTTTTTCATGAATTTCATCCATTAGAGATAGTTTAAATAAATAAAAGCTTGACTTACAAGTTGTAAATTGTAAACAGTTTTACAGATCTTTTCTGCTTCACTTTTGAAACTATAAAGCCCATGCAATAAAAGGCAATCATCCTCACCCTTGATGTACACACATTGTAAGTTTTAAATGTAATCATTCCACGGAAATGGTTTGGGGGTGAAAAAAGTGATGTGACAAAATGAAAACCCCCCCCCCTCCCAAATTGCACCAGCGTTCTATTTCCCATCAGCTGATAGCTCGGACCTTTTCTTCACTGTGTACTTGTTATTGTGTTCATCACAAACTGCACTCATGGAGTTATTTACGTAGCCGCGTTCATTGATAACAACCCAGACAAAACAAACAGACGTTCAACACCGCTAGCTCCATGACCTTTGGCACTCAAGTTCATTGTCAACACACAGTACAGTAGCACATTGTACATTCACTATGTACATGTACATGTATTGATCCAGCAACTGGGGACACTCTTCACAGTACATGTACAACCTTGCTACGTAGGTGTTTCTGTGACTGTATTTGTTAAGGCAGAATCCTGCATTCCACCAGGAAATAAGACTGCTGTAAAACAAGGAACATCCTGACAGGATTGCAGAGGTATCTTTTACATCTTTGTCAACAGTACACAGTGCTGAGGTGAGTACAGATCACAAACTGATTCAACTTTGCTCAATACTCCAGCTTGAGATAGGCCTAAGATTGTGCATACAATACACATACTACTAAATTTGTGCAGTTTCATAAATTATGATTTTGTAGCTTAGATGATAATGATTCATCTTTGGTTTACATGTAAAAGTGTTGTACCATTGACATGCTTTTATGGTTTCTCAAATAATGTACTCAGATTAGCAGCGGGTACCGCAATGATTATATAGGCAAATCACTCGGGTGGGACTCGAACAAACGACCTTTGCATTGCTAGAGCAGATGTCTTACCATAGACCACCATGTTAGCCTGGTGGCTAGAGGCAGTTCAAATCCTATGTTTTAGCAGCGGGTACCGCAATGATTATTTAGGCAAATCATTCGGGTGGGATTCGAACAAACGACCTTTGCATTGCTAGAGCAAATGTCTTACCATAGACCACCATGTTAGCCTGGTGGCTAGAGGCAGTTCAAATTCTATGTGTTAGCAGCTGGTACCGCAACGATTTAATAGGCAAATCACTCGGGTGGGATTCGAACACACGACCTTTGCATTGCTAGAGCAAATGTCTTGCCATAGACCACCGTGTTAGCCTGGTGGCTAGAGGCAGTTCAAATTCTATGTTTTAGCAGCGGGTACCGCAAAGATTTAATAGGCAAATCACTCGGGTGGGATTCGAACAACTGACCTTTGCATTGCTAGAGCAGATGTCTTACCATAGACCACCGTGTTAGCCTGGTGGCTAGAGGCAGTTCAAATTCTATGTGTTAGCAGCTGGTACCGCAACGATTTAATAGGCAAATCACTCGGGTGGGATTCGAACACACGACCTTTGCATTGCTAGAGCAGATGTCTTACCATAGACCACCGTGTTAGCCTGGTGGCTAGAGGCAGTTCAAATTCTATGTTTTAGCAGCGGGTACCGCAAAGATTTAATAGGCAAATCACTCGGGTGGGATTCGAACAACTGACCTTTGCATTGCTAGAGCAGATGTCTTACCATAGACCACCGTGTTAGCCTGGTGGCTAGAGGCAGTTCAAATTCTATGTGTTAGCAGCTGGTACCGCAACGATTTAGTAGGCAAATCACTCAGGTGGGATTCGAACACACGATCTTTGCATTGCTAGAGCAGATGTCTTACAACTAGACCACCGTGTTAGCCTGGTGGCTAGAGGCAGTTCAAATGCTATGTGTTAGCAGCGGGTACTGCAACGATTTAATAGGCAAATCACTCGGGTGGGATTCGAACACACGGCCTTTGCATTGCTAGAGCAGATGTCTTACCATAGACCACTGTACTTCTCTGAAGTAACGTAGTTTTTGAGAAAGAGGTAGTTTCTCACTAAAATCATAAAAACTTCTTGCAAGAAGTTTTTATTCCTATCTGAAAGCACACAAACTTGTAGAACGTGGGTGTTTTTTCTTTCATAATTTTCTTGCAACTTCGATGACCAATTGAGCCCAAATTTTCACAGGCTTGTTATTTTATGCATATGTTGGGATACACCAAGTGAGAACACTGGTCTTTGACAATTACCAAACGTGTTCAGTGCCTTTAATACACAACGGTCTAAGGGTAAAAACAAATTACATTCTTTATCCCTGATGCAAAATTATCATCTATTAAATTTATAATACTTTTATATTTCATCGGTACATTTCACTTTCCCAAATATTATAATTGTTTATAGTCATAAACTAAGTTAAACTAAAGTATTTGAAGAAACTGAATCAGGCACAAGTAAAACTCAATATGGTTAGGAGCAACTTGGTCCTGTAAGTGTAAGTTCCAATACCTGCCAGACTTGCACAGTCTATTTTCCAGTGATGTACAATAGTGTTACATGTATGTAGGCCTACCTTTAATATAAGTATGTTTTGTGTTAATTGCACTCTTTAAAAACAGTGTATTTCACCTTTTCAATGTGACTCCTAATTAATGAATGTACCATTAGGAAACAAACATACCTTTGTATATGATGTACAATTGTACATGTATTTCATGATGTACAGTTTGTATATTCCACAATAACTACATGTCTATAGGATTTGAATCATGGATGTTCTCTTCATAAACTGATGATCATCCTTTAAAGAGGCTCTGGTGACATGATCAAAGCAGGCCTGTGGCTGTACATGGAATTATGAACTTTCACCCAGTTACTGTACGCCCTCTCCATAATAATGGTACAGAGGGAGGGCGCGTGTAGTTACTGGCTGAGATTTCATAATTCCATGTACAGCTACAGGCCTGCTTTGATCATGACGACACAGCCCCCTTAAACTGGATCCTCCAAGTCCAAACACAAAAATTATTGCTTAGTTTTTAAAGATGAAGATATTTATTTCATTGATTTATTATTTATATTATGTCAAGAACACATGAGATGTACTTGCACCACTTATTTAAAATGACAAAATACTTGTTTCATACTTGTTTCTGAAATGAACATCTCATGTTTACATATTCAAATTTTGTAATATTTTATTACAGTGTAGGCTGGCAGAGCTTGTTAAAATCCTGAAAGCTTTCAGAAACAATTTCTGTAAAGACAGGCAGCCGATTAATTTAGAATATTTTGATGGTTTACTTCATTGTGTGTCATCAAAATAGTGTTAATTCCAATGAGACAACAGAACAAAAAGAGTTTTGCTGTAGTTGTCTTGAGATTGAAAACAAATAAATCAGATCTCACCACGACAGCCTCAAAACTGATAACATTTATTGGTTATTGACTAAATGGATGCTAATGCTTGTTTAAAAGCTATTTAGAAAATACTACATCAAAGAAATCTTAATTTTCACTTAGAATGTTTATGTTTCATTGCATTCCCACGTTAAAGTACAGTGCAGGTATCAATTTGATGGAAAAAAAGCAATAGATGTATAATAAAAGTGGTTTGTGTGAACTGAATGCTAGTTCTTTTAAAATATAATATTTTTGCTGATTTTTATTTCCAGATCAAAATGGCGTCTTCTGAACCAGCACAGGTTTCAGCTTTAGAGAAAATCAGAAAGGATTATCTGGAGTGCAGTATTTGCAAAGAGGATTACACAGAACCCAAAGTACTGGACTGTCTTCATAGCTTTTGTGAACACTGTTTACTTGAATACCACACTACCAGCTACAAAGATGCTAAGGCGCTTATTTGTCCTTTGTGTCAAAAGGAGACACAACTTCCTGAGACGGGTGTTCAAGATCTCAAGACTAACTTCATTTTAACTGGTCTTGCACTTCAACTGGAGCAGGTCAGCTCATCTGTAAACAGCAAGTTGATTTGTAAATTATGCAAGGAGGAAAATGAGGCAACACATTTCTGTTGTGACTGCCCCATGATCATCTGTGCAAACTGTAGTGAAATGCACCAAAAAATTCCTTCATTATTTAGCCACAAGGTCGCAACATTCAAAGACGTTATTGATGGAAAGGTTGTCAAAAAAGAGAGAAAATCAAAACGTCATCCAAAATGCCAAACTCATGAAGGTGAAGTGATGTGGTTCTATTGTACAACATGTGATGTGATGATTTGCCAAGCTTGTACTGTCATCGATCACTGTAAACCACAACATGAGTATATTGACTGCAACCAAGCCTCTTCCACATATAAACAGTCATTGGCTCAACTCATTACCCCCCTTGAAGAAATACTGAAGAACCTTAAACAATCTCAAGCAATTGTCTCAACAATGAAAGACAACCTAGACATTGCAGTTGAGAGAATCATAACAGTTGTGAAGAATAGATCTTGTCAGATTAGGGCTGAGGTAGCAGCTCAAGAGAGTCGCATCATGGATGAAATAAAAACCATCCACAAAGATCGTAACAAGAAATTGGAGGAATATGAGCAAACAGTGAATGTAAACTCACAGCAAATACAGCATTCACTGCAGACTGCCAAAGATGTCAGCAACAATTCATCAGCTCCTGACTTCCTTGTACTCTATCCTACTATCAGTAAGGACTTGAAATTACTCAGAGATCAAAATCAACCCAAGATGGATTCTACCCTTTCCCATCTGAGATTCAATCCAGGGGTTTCTGACATCTCCCTGGGTGATCTGACTATCAAGGAACCAAAGTGGGAGCTTTGTTTGGAGTATGATGTAGGATTCAATGGGGCTGTGGATATTGATGCCTCTCTACCCGGGGATGAGATGGCAGTGACAGACTGTTATAACAGAAGAGTGGTAATCTGTGACACTAAGGAAAAGCAGAAGAAAACTATCCAATTATCACAATGTAAGTTCCTTAAAAAGTCACTTATTTAGAGATGTAATGTTGTTGTAAATCTCAGTTCAAACAGTGTAAAAAGTACTCTTGACTGGTTATCAGGGTGACGGTCAAAGAGTACATGAAAATAAGTAGCTATTCCTATTCAATGCTACACTAAAATATGATAAATTGTTATCAAACATTGTTTGAAGTTATCAACTCCAGTCAATCCTTAAAATGATGTTCACACATTAGACCATATTGTGATCAATACAAGGTTTACATGTAATCAAAGTGTATGTCATGAAATTGATTGATTATTCCCATTCCACTATACCTTGTAGACTACATGTAGGGCTGCATTCATCCACTGCATGATCACTGAATCCACTCTATCTGCTGTCATTATGAATTTGGACTTTCCTCTAATCAACACTACCAACAAAAGAAGTTTATAATACTAAATGAATGAATATCAATAATTAATGTAATTTAGGTCAAATCTTAAAATGAGTTAAAAAGAATGTATTCATTACCAGTTTCTATTGATTAGTAGTCACCTTGCTAGTATTAACAGATTGTTGTTATTGTTTTACTGTATGTCATAGGTACATGTACATGTAGGTGCTGTGTGAATTATTAGCAAAGTAAAAAGGGCTTTTACAACATGGGAACAAATGTAATTGAATAATAACATCTTTTGTGTTTTTTGCCAAAATCTAATTTAATAGGTTGTAAGTAATTTGCAAATGAATGATCATTGTATTGAGTCCTATCCATTTGTTCATTTGTTTTCCAGACCCTTGGGCTGTTGCTGCATTCCAGAATCAGTTATTGGTTGTAGATAGAATCAGCTCTACTGTCAAGATGTACAATAGGAATGGCAAACAGATATTTGAATTCTACACGGTGCCTCATAGTGAAGTGGGCAAGACAGCAGTAAGCCTCCAAAGTGTAGCAGTCATGAAGGATACAATCATTGTGGGGGATGTGGTGAGGTCTGTCATTACTAAACACAGATCCAGTGATGGTTCACTCATAGACACTGTTTCAGTTAAGACAACACCTTACTACTTGGCCATTGACAGCAAGGAGAGAATTGTGGTCAGTGGTAGGAAGCACCAAGTGACCATTGTGGACGACAATGGTACTACACTAATCACCATAAAACCACTCATTAATGGTCAGCAAGTTGGAAGCTGCTGTGGTGTATGCTGTGACAGCTCAACTATCTACATTGCAGTGACCAATAGCTCTAATGCTGGTCATATACATTGTTATGACCCTGAGGGTAGATTTCTCAGCTGTATTGCTCAGGGTCTGTCCGACCCACTTGGAATCTCATTGACACCAGATGGTCAGAAGCTGGCAGTGGCAGACGGGGAATCAGTGAAGATTTATAACAAGGTCTAATGCTATTTAATAATAATGATGATACTGGTCAAATAATGTCTCATGGATTGAACTGACCACCACAATAAGTCAATCAAATTAAACCACAAAATTCTGCAAACTGATATGAATGTTTTCACGCAAACAGTTAAAATCAGTTTAAATTGTCAATTAATAAAGACATTGAGTTAATCAATTCTGTTTGCAAATGTTACATTTTTAATTTTTTGCTTTTTGCAATAAAATAATGACTTGACACAGAAAAAAAGCTTTTGAGTACAGGCTTGTCTATTTTAAGTGATTTTGTAAAAACATTCCAGTGGGCAGGAAATAGTGTGTGCAGTAAATGGTAGCATGCAAAGTTAGGGGTTGTTCACTTGTATTACAACCTTTTCCATTTGATAAGGAATGCAACCTTTGAAGTTTAACATTGCATGCAAGTTAAAGGCATCGTACACGTTTGGTAATTGTCAAAGACCAGTGTTCTCATTTGGTGTATCCCAACATATGCATAAAATAACAAGCCTGTGGAAATTTGGGCTCAATTGGTCATCTAAGTTGCAAGAAAATGATCAAAGAAAAAACACCCTTGTTGTACAAATGTGTGTGCTTTCAGATAGGAATAAAAACTTCTTGCAAGAAGTTTTTATTATTTTAGTGAGAAATTACCTCTTTCTCAAAAATTACGTTACTTCAGAGGGAGTCGTTTCTCACAATGTTTTATACTATCAACAGCTCTCTGTTGCTCCTTACCAAGTCAGTTTTCATGCTAATATATATTTTGAGTAATTACCGTGTACGATGCCTTTAAGGTTGCTTTTGAAATCTTTACTCATAAATAGCTGACCATTGTATATTTGCCATGTTTGCTTTGTTATTAAGACTAGCGGGGGGTTCGATTCGTGCGTAAAAAAACTGTGCATTTGTATCGGTTATAAAGGCCATGAAAATTATATATGATGTTGCGAATGTAATACTAAGTGGTAAACAGTTTGAAAGTAAAACCAATGGAACAAAATAACAAAGAAAATCTGAGAATAAGACTCGACCAAAAACCCCATTATATGTTTTCACTGTTTTCAAACATCACAATTTATCACTAGTCATAAAGACTAATGGTTTTACTCATTTCCTAAAAACTATAGCATTTCAAGCAAAACTATTTCAAGAAAAGTTTTCCACCATGACCATCTTTATACCATGCAAGTTATGTGCAAATCTGTGTGCATTTATATTTTCAACCTTACCAATGTTGTACACACCCTTTAAATGTTAATTTGAACAAATTATTTGTATTATACAAAAATTGAAAAGTGATACAACAACTTGCTATAGGTATTATTATATTGACAAATTTTGTATAAATATAATTTTAACAGAAGATTTGATTTCATCAAAAAATATAGTCTTTAAAGATGTTAATGCGATATGTTTTGAACATTTTCTTTGATCCTAAGAATTGTTTGTTATTGTTAGTAACAGGAAAAAGTAAACTGTTTATTTGTTTATTATGTTTCACTAATTAAGACAAGTTAAGTACAAACTATTTAATCACAGAAATAAATCAAGGCTAAAATAATGCTTGACATCAGGTGGGCATGCAAAGAAGTCAGTTAGATGTAAAAATCATTGGTAAATGCAAATGTATAACTATGTTTTATATCTAGGAGAGGAGGAGGGGGGGGGGGGTGTCACAGACATGTGGTTGGGTGTATAAGGGAACCTCTATACATTTTGTAATATTGTCTGTGCTTAGCTTTCATAACATTGGAAAAAAAGTTGTACCTCTGTGGTCCTGATTTTTAGCTGCGGAAAAAAAAAGGATAAGGGAAAATGAAAGGGAAGGTATACATTTCGTTGTTGGAACCGTTTGATTGTTATACAATAAAACTAACCTGTGAAAATTTCCTTTAAAAAGGTTGTAAGCTATGTAGGAAAATGTCATGTAACATCCAAAAGAATATGAATTGTTTATTTTATTACTTGTTATCATCACATTTAAAATCTGACAGAGGTCATCCAAATCTGGTTCTTATCGTGATAACTAGTGATTATTTTTTTTTGGCAGCCATCTTGTAATTTTTCTTGCTCAAATGTTTTTGGAAGATATGCAGTGATCATATCCATGCAATATTACATGTATGTGATATTGATATCATTTCTAGTAATATCTGCTGTGCATAATGATTTCATTTCTAGTAATATCTGGTGTGCATACATATAAAGGCACCTGGCAGTGGTATTTTGTCAAAATAAAGCTTTTGTCGTTACTATATACATTTTTATGAGTGGAATGTGAATAAACAATTAACTATGGTTAAAAAATTTTGTTTTTATTTTAATTACAAATTTAAAAATAGGCCCCCGTTTACATGGCGCTGTTCGTGACGTCAATCGAGGAGCGGGATATTTGAAGAGAAAATGTGTAGTCTGGCCCTGTACATTACGTCTGGGTACCTGATCAGTATGATGCGTTTTCGTATTCGGACGTCACCCAATGCAATCCTAGGACAGTGTACATTCGACGTTTATACTAGGTTTTTTACCGGTCCCGAACTGTCCCATGCGCGTTTCTATGTCTTAAAAAACGGAAGATACGAGCACGGTCATAACAAAAACACGGATAATACGAGGTAGTTTAGCGGCCCCGTGATGACAAATCGGATCTGCCTGCCGCGGCGCGGCATACAGCTCAAGTCGATCCGAACACCAGAAACATGTTCGCTGCAGTGCTGAAAACGATGTCGGACCGGACAACTTTGCCCTCGTTAGCCTGACTTTCGATGCCCATAACTGCCTATATTTGGGATCTGCAGGACTGACCCCATCTTTAGTCGTTTTGCTGCATCCAGCAGCAATACACCTGGTCGGCATTGCCGGAAAAATGCACGAAATATCCTTTTTTTGGGATAACAAAACGAAACGTACAAGCTCACTACTTGCACGTAAATGCAGGCAAGTTCGAGGGGGGTCGATGTTCGATCGCGGCGAAGTCTGCCTCGATTGACGTCACAAAAAGGGATGGGCGGAGTCACTCTCAAACAACTTTATCAATTTTTTTAACATATAAATCGTGACAAACAATTACTCAAAAAATTGTTTTATTGTTAAAGGCATCGTACACGTTTGGTAATTGTCAAAGACCAGTGTTCTCACTTGGTGTATCCCAACAAATGCATAATATAACAAGCCTGTGAAAATTTGGGCTCAATTGGTCATCGAAGTTGCAAGAAAATGATGAAAGAAAAAACAGCCTTGTTGTACAAATTTGTGTGCTTTCAGATAGGAATAAAAGGCTTCTAGCTAGAAGTCCTTTATTATTTTAGTGAGAAATTACCTCTTTCTCAAAAACTACGTTACTTCAGAGGGAGTCGTTTCTCACAATGTTTTATACTATCAACAGCTCTCTGTTACTTGTTACCAAGTCAGTTTTCATGCTAATATATATTTTGAGTATTTACCAAACGTGTACGATGCCTTTAATATACATATACTCTGCTGTAAAAAAAAATAAAAAAACTATTTCCAGGTGCCTTTAAGCTATTGAAAATAGAGGCGAAATCGGCCGTTTGATTTTATGCATATTAGCAATTTTTCCCCAACTTCCTTTTTCTACCTTTTGATATGTTGTTTGGGAGGGTTTCAAGAGACTCAACAGAAATCATTTCTGTTGCAATTTTGTCCGTGTCAAACCATTTTTTTGCACAGACTGACTAGACTAACATTAGTTGTAGTTTTTGGAGTAAGTTTGATCTGTATATAATCAAGATTGACATTACAGTGGATTATTGCTCATTTAGACTTGTTTTGATTAATGCTACCCTGTCTCTAAAGCAACATATATTCCCAACTTTAGACGATGTCAATAAATCAGGAGATGATTCATACTCTATTATTATTTCTGTCAAGTGAAGATTTATTTCACTATGTCTCTCCCTCATTCACTTTGCTTGTCTTGTAAAAACTGCTCTGAGCTTAGAGGTATTTTCCAATGAACAAATGTATAGACCCCTTGCATATGACATCACAAGCTCAAACAGTGCCCTCACTGAGGTCAAAGGAAGACCTATCAATGGCTGAGAGTTGTGCGTGGTGCGTACACGCTTGCACGTTTCCATTGTTTGACCTCAGCGATGGCGGCCTATGCAAGGGGTCTATGGGAATTATTGAAGTTATTTGATGGATCAGGAAGAAGTTCAAATCTCTTCTGAAGTGAAAACAAATCCAATCATACATTTGAAAATGAAAGTGACTAGAGTTTTAATAAACACCTGTCACATGGTTATTTTTCTTGTCTTTATATAACAAGTAAAAATACCATTGGAAATAGTGACTTACAACAGATTTGACATGGAGACACATAACCAAACAACACAAAGGAAAACTTAGAAAAACAATCTTGTTTAAAATATTGAGTAACAGCAAGTTACATGCAAGTTACGTCCATTATATTAGTATGGGTAGGCCTAAATGTAATGTTATGAAGTGGAGGTGTTTTAATTCCTACAAAATTAGGGTTTGAAGCTTCACCCTCAAGATGAAGATAGAACCGAGAGCTTCTACCCACTACAGACAGACAACACAGTCAGCTGTAATAAGCATTGGACATGTGCATCATATCTAAAGGATAACGAACAACCTCATTCCCAGTGGTGTAGGATCTTACCTTGCTCATTCATAACCCCTGAAAGTATGACTTTGAAATATTTTAATATATTGGATATTTTAATTTGTTCTGTGGTTGATCCTTTCTGTGTTAGAGACGTACGCAGAGCGGGCGATCAAAAGAGGTATCAAGTCAAAGAGCAACTGGTCCCCTCTCATTGTTCTTTGATCTTGTGGCATGTCTAACTGTATGCAGTTCAGGGTGACCATGTAAAAACATGATTCTTTTGAAGTGGTTGTGTCAAAATGCTTGTATTTAGACACGTGCATGCTAAGCGTCCTACATGCTACACAAGCTTTCAAAAGTTTTGTAACAATTGAGCGCGCAGAGCAGTCATTTTTGTAAGCCAATCAGCGTTGTTTTTTCAGCTCATGCCTTCCAGGGGTTTAGTGACAAGAAGTATTGATACAGCGCTGCCCATGATAGCGAGGCTGGAATAATGAATAATCTTATTTTAGTTTTACCCCCTGATTGACGTGTGATGCGCTGTATACTCACTGCTTTCAGAGTCCTGTGGGAAAAAATGCACCTCAAACAGAAGATGGTTCTCATGAATGAGATTCTAAACATGGTGTAAGGATCATCATTGGTTGGAATTCTACTGGATTTCACTTTCACATCATCTTCCTCTTTGTCATCTTTGTTGTTTACAGAAGGAGAACTCAAGTCTAGTTCAGTGTCTTGAGGATGAGGAGTGTGTGAGTCTAAAGCTGAAGCAGATGATGTCACTGCTGGAGCATGAACTAGACCAAAGAAATCAGGTATGAGATGAGAGGAACCATGTGGTGTGTCTTAGAGTCAAGAGATAGGAGTTTAGACAAATCCACTGTCAAGTAACATTCTGCTGCTGAGAGTATTGCTTACAATTATTCTTTCAGCAAAAAAATAATGGTACAAAGTCTAAGTTCATTCAAGCAAAATCGGTGTGCTCACTATAACATAAAATAAGTGCAGGTACAATTTTATTAACACTCTAGAATACTTGTGCATTCTCAGTAAATTTGAATTGTTGAAACAATGTTTTGCTTTGGTTACAATGAACAAGGGTTATAGAACATAAAGTCTGGGTGTTCTCTAATCCCTCAAGCTTTGTTGATTCTCATCATTTTTAGGTTTTATGAAGCATAATATAAACTAAAGGATTGGTTTGAACAAACACACAATGACAATCTATACATCCTTTTTGTTGTTTTATCATTTCTGCATTTTCATTAAAAAAAGGTTTGCTAAAAATCAGCAACAATTATCCATCTATTGGAGTAAAGCCATGATGATACAGAAATACATAGTGTGTAAAGAATTAATACTAGACTGTACAAGTTTGGCATGTATTTGAACAGTTTGAGGATCCTTTGGTTCTCACATGTGTGAAGGGAACAAAATCACACTTTGGAACAAGTCCCAGTGTTTGAATATTGGCAACCTTATGGAGACCGACAACAAAAGGTCTCCACAGGGGAATTCTAATGAGAGGGATGTTCCACCAGGAATTTTGTGTACAAAGTCGACCTTTGGAGGAAGTTAAGTACAGGGACAAAGGAAAGAACATAAGAAATCTTCACAATGTTGGAATATGCATGAGACTTACACAGTCTATAGTAATTCCCATATTGCTCTTATTATTTAGTTGCTAAGAGTGTTGCTATGACAATCATGCTGCTGTTAGCTGATCATTTGACAGTGGAGAAGCAGTAACAGCTTCAGATGTAAAAACATGGAGTGAGACTGAGATTTGTGCATCCTAAGGAAACTAAGGTATTCCAGAGACGGAGTCTTTTGAAGCTAAGGGACCATGACACATGAGGTAATTTACATGCATCCACTTCCACATTTCTACATTTTGTGTTTAGAGGTTTTAAGACAAAAATAGCTGTTGTGATACTGAAGGGTTTCTTTTGCACCCTGTGCTGTTGGTTGCCTCCAAGTTGCATGTAAATATTGCTGTGTGTAACAAGGGTTTTGAAGCTGATCTTTAATGCCTGTGGCTGTAGACAATTCGAGTGACTATTATGGGGCACCATTACTGGGTGGCACTATTCCATACACTGCATCCAGTAGTTGTTTTTTATGCATCACAGGTAGCTTTGGTTAGGCGCGCGGTCCAAATAGAAACGGTTCGGCAACCGTCGAATGGTTGCCAAACGGTTCAAGAGAGAAACGGTTCAACAGCATTTCCCAAACGGTTTGGAAAATTATCAATGTGGTAAGCTTGCCCGGCCCTCTGGAGTCAGAACAAAAGGGGCTATATTTGGATTACTGTCCATTGTTTGGGGATTATAGCTCCTGTTGAAGGAGCTCTGACTGATATTATGAATTTCAAAATTAAAACACACAAACCTTTTACGACTGTTTTCCGTTTGGTTATTTCCAAAGTGCTTGCAATTTTTTTTTAAACCTTATACTTTAAATCATATAAAACGACCAAGTATGGCCTGAGATCATGACTTATTGATGCAATGAACCCTAGCGCCACCACCAATGCCATCATCATCACGATCATTGAAGACACATTGGGATCAATTGCACGTATTTACAGCAATGTTTTAGGCGGGGTACGAACTTGGTATCTATCTACTTGGCGGTAGTGAAACTCTTGTGCGTGCGTTTCTTAGAAGAAAATCAAAAAGCGGCTGCTGTTGGAAACCAAAGAGGTGAAGATTCGGGCCGGAAAATTATATGTCCGTCGTGCGTAGTGCTATAGAGAAAGGACATGCATAGTGCGCTATTCTGAAAATACAGTCTATTTCCATGAGCAGTATGTTGAAACCAATAACGAAAACAAACGTTGGCTTAATATTAATAAATATTGAGTTTGATCACCGAGGAGAATTTTCTGAGATTTTAAAAACGACACTCACTTGAAAAATAAAAGCTACAATCATGGCATTGCACTAAACATCAAAGATTGTTCTGGACATCCATGGCCGTGGAGGATTAGTAACGGATTAGTAACGGATTAGTAACAGATTATCGGCAGCCAGCCATTGACGTCCAGACCAGCTGACGCTCCTTTGTTAGCTACGACCACAGTCAAGTATCAGTTCTTTTGTCCGACCGTGCTTCTTAAGACGGGTGGCACAAGGTGTGAAACGGTTGCTTTCAGATTCCCAAACGGTTGAAGCTCAAAAATGAACCGTTTGGGGCAATCGTTCGACGGTTGCTGAACCGTTTCTATTTGGACCGCGCGCCTTAATGATAAGTGTTGTTTGAAGCTTTGCATGGTGTGGACAATAAGAGGTAACTAAAATAAATAGTAAAAACTCAAGAGCCAACACTCCCACAAAAGAGTTTTTACACATGGTTGTACCCGCAAGTTTACTATTTGTTTTAGTTACCTCTTATTGATTAATGATGTTTATGACAGTTTGATGCTTGACAGTGGTGTGTACATGACCACATTGGTATCCCAGCAAGTTTTGACAAATATGGATTGTTCAGATTTGTCTAAGCCAGGCACTCAGTGCATGATACTAGACTCTTTTACAGTGCTTATTTATAGATATATTTGTCAAAATAATCCACAATTTCAATAAATTTATAATTGCTTTTGGGTATGTGGAAATTACATTCCAAATTTATAATAATAATAAAAAAACACTAGTCCAGTTGTGCATGATCTTTTGCAGAATTTCAGAAAAGTTCAAAATCATAGTAATAATAAAAATAATGGGTTCTTATATTGTGCCTTATCACACCCTTAGGCGCGTATCAAAGTGCTCATTATTTGCTTTTCAACAGGATAAGCAGAGCTATGTTTTGAATTATGAGACCCATATATGCAGTGCCTGATAATTAATGTAGCACCTTTTAATCCAATCATAGGATGCTCATCTATGACCTCTTTGCTACCATTCTGCTGAAAGAAGACTCTTTCCACTGTCAGTCTTTTGCAAGCCAGCGTTGGAATGAGGAGTGTGATAAGGTGCTTGGGGTTCGACAGAGCTGGAGGAAAAGATAGAGGAACTGCAAAGCAAGGACTGTACTCCACACATGGTAGAAACAGACAGAGAGAGTGAGTCTATAAACAATAAGAAGTTGGGAATCAGGCTAGTCTAGTTGTGACTTGTCCTATCAATCACATCCATGGATCCTGGTTTGAATCACACCTCAGACCAGTGCCTCATGTGTGGATAGTGTTTTCAGTCTCTCTTATAATACACATAGGATTGGAGCTTTTCATTCCACATTAAAAACTGAGTAGATCTTCATAGCTACAGTGCTATTTTTTTGTTAAGG
>CM037476.1:62670-78795 GCA_021014325.1 Plazaster borealis
AGTTTGGCCAGGATTGATTCTGTTTGTCGTTGATGAATACGCAGCTGTGGTTGCCTTGTGGTGAGCAGTATTGGTTTCTTTCTTGACATCTTGGCGGTTACTGATTGAGGAAACTGCTGATGAATGGGAGGCAGTTGGAATGTTCCGTCCGAGATGACCGGGTCCATGGACGTTGAGATTCTGCTCTACTTGTTCTAACCACATCTCATCAATGTCGTCATCGACTGGCCATTCTGTCTCCTTATCAGCCTTCACCAAACAGAATTACAACAAATAGAACGTCAACCCAAATATTTACTTGAGAAAAATTTCATCAAAATGGGTGCTGATGCAGACAGCACCTTATCATAGAAACTTCAGGCATGAGAATGGGCGATGATGACAAAACCAGAAATCCATTTCGTACAAAAATAATCAAAAAATCTAACGATAAAAATGCATGTCCGGATTTTGAGCAATGTCCGGAATTTGGGCAAGGTGACCACGGCGTCACTGCCGCACTTAGTGAACAGTTGTCAGTAGACTTTTCAAAGTCTCCACACATGTTCCTTTGCTTTAGCAATAAAACACATCACGGTCAAACAATTGATAAACCGCACTGTGATTGAAGCGAGGAATGAGAGAAGTCTACACATATCCATTGATCTCGATGCATAATGCACATGGAAGCTGGCAGCAAGTGTTAACGTGCTGTTTTTTCACAAACGGTGTACAAAGGTAAACTTACAATTTCTGATTAAAGAAGAGGGATTAGCAAAATCCAAGTGTATACCCCCTACAACTCACTCCCCAAATATTATATCAAATTCACTCTGAACTCGAAGACCACAAATTTGAAAGGGGAAAAAACGGAATTTCGGTTTAAACCTGAAGATTCTCATGCCTGATACTTGCACTTGCTCTAAATTAGACAGCTGAAAAGATTTTATTAATTACATTCAATCAGTATCATCTGTCAGAGCATCTCAACTGGGCTTAACTGAGCCAAACACAAAACAATTGTGCTTACTAGAAAAAGGTTGTATATTCAGTTTGCGGTAACAGCATGTGCATATATCTACTTTGCTGTGTAGATTTTGTTCTTTGAGAACTTGTCTTGCTATTTAGTCTACTGCCGTGGAGTAGATTTCGGAATTTGGGAGACTACTTAGTTCTAAAAGAACTGTCCTGCTTATTAGCTGTTCCTGGGCAGAAGGTAGAACATTCCGCCTAGGTAGTAGTGAATTAAAACAGTTTAGCTATAAAACCCTGAAAACTTTCTTTTCTTATTTCATATTTTAGACCGAGTTGTGTTATAAACACATATGGACTGGCGTAATTAAGTCACTAGTGCATGTCTATCCCCCCTTCGAGCCTGTGAGTGACCAGAAGAAGGACCTATTTCCCACCTAACATCACAGGGCCGGACGGCCACTTCAAGGTGGGGGCTACACTTAACTGATTTGGGCTGTCGACCCAAATCAACTGCCATCAGGGGCACGTTGCCACCTACTCCTGGGGCTGAAATAGGGTTACCCCCTTCACAGTCTGTAGGCATGGGTATAATCAACTAGGAGCCTGGCTGGTAGAGCAGAATGCACTACCATCCCAACTTTCTATGAAGCAATTATGGTTAAGTGCCTTGCTCAAGGGCACAAGTGTCATGACCGGGATTCGAATCCACACTCTGCTGCTGACAACATCAGAGCTTGGGTTCGGTGCACTAGACACCTCGGCCATGACACATTCCCTCGAGGGGGATAGATGTGCTCTAGTGACCTCATTGCCAGTCCATAGGAGTATAATATTGCCTTACATTGAGCTTGGGTTCGGTACACTAGACACCTCGGCCATGACACATTCCCTCGAGGGGGATAGACGTGCTCTAGTGACCTCATTGCCAGTCCATAGGAGTATAATATTGCCTTACATTGCTTGCCATTTGTTGTATCCTGTCCATCTCTTCAATCTGTTGGATTTCATTCAACATTAAGGCATCCAGGCCATCCCCAAAGTCATCACTGCTGGGTATCACTGTATAAGACAATATCAAACTTCCATAATAAAGGGATTGTATACGTTTGGTAATTGGAACCCACTGTTTGTTTCAATCCTATAAAAATGTAGATATATACCATAAAACTTACCTTCGAAAATTTCATTTCAAAAGGTGGTAGCTTTTTTTTTATAAATAAAATTTCAATTTTGATATAACACAAATAATTTGTTGAAAATAACATTGAAATTAAACTAAAAATTTGGGATGAGGATGCTTAGGTTTTAGAAACCCCATTTGCCAATCACGCCCAAATTTGTGCGACCACACATAGGTTTAATAATAACATGAATGTCTTGATATTTAATCTACTGCCGCGGAGTAGATTTCGGAAATCAGGAGACTACCAAGTTCTGAGAAGAACTGTCCTGCTTATTAACTACTACCTGGGCGGAAGTAGGAAATCGGCCAGGACTACTACTTTCGCTTAGTGGATCGAGGGGACTTCTCGTTATTAACTTTACTGCCGCGGAGCGAGTTCTTGATTGGTCTGTTTCGACTAGCCTGCTCTAGTCGTCGTCATTGACTAAAATCAATTATATCAATGACCTCCCCTTTCAGAATTACCACAGGAGTTGTGAACAATCTCTTGGCCTCAGGTTAATAGCCACTCCTGGCTGTAATAAATCATGTCTTTGCCAGATGGCAGCCCAGGTGGCTTGACAGATTGAAATTTGTTTGATTGAGTCTCAAGACTCTTATCTGATGTTTCAGACAAATTGAAAGGGATCATAAATAAAATAAAATAAAAATGTGATGAGATTTTTGAGATAAAGGAGAGCTGATGGATCTCAACTTGCCTTGATCGGTTCCCCTGTTTCTAAGTCCATTGCTGTTTACATTGTCATCACTGCTGTTGGTGTCTATTGTGAGATCAATGGTGTCTTGGATGACTGGTTCTCGCCGGTTTGATGCAGTTTGAGCTGGTTCCTGCTGGCTGACCTGACTCCCATCCACTCCTCTGTGTTTAAGAACAGAATAAAACAAAATTTCAAGGCAAAACGTACAACATTGGTTTCTGGAAAAAAAATTGTCAGGCAGGATTTCAATGTAGAGGCTTGCATGAGCACCAATTTATTATCAGCCATGGCTCACGGCTGAGATTCTGCAAATCACGGTGAGTGGCTACTCAATTTGCTCACATGACAACATCAAATCACAGAATTAATTATGGGAATCTTTTTCTTTCCCTTGTCAAGTCAGGGTTTCATCATGGCAACGATTCTTTCAAAGGAAAGCGATTACTCAAGAAGCTCTAAAAAGTTCTGAAAAATAATATCGCGGGTGGGCACGGACAATTTTGAAAAATACCGACGTGAAGTGGTTAAGTGAAGAGTTACCTGTTGAAATGTTTACTTACAGAACATTTGACAGAATTTGGAGCTGGCATTTTTGTTGTTGTAATGCCTCCACATCACCACCAAGAACTTGAACATTCTGAGCTGTCAGTAAAAGTACACCACGTCGACACTGCACGGTTCCACTAACCAAGATCTGCTGACATACAGTGTAAAATATTATACATTTTGAATGGATTTGATGAAGGTTGTTTATCTTCACTTCAACGGTAAAGGAAAATTATGGATATCAGATAAGGCGCACCGGTAGATAAGGCGCAGTGATTTTTTCAGACCGTTGAAAGTCAGATAAGACGCGTCTTATAGTATATGCAAGAAATTACGGTGCAATTGAATGTGTATCTTGGAACATTCAGGTCAAGAATTTCATCTTTGAGGATATTGGAAAATCTTAAAGTCTATGGGAAACTTTTGAAGGGGCACCAAGGCCAAGACCAGGGGCAACAAACGCCATGGTCTCTGTGGCCTTGGTGTAATTTAAGGCCTGTTTGCAGATTTCCTCTTTGATAAACTTTAATACTTGTTATTCTTTTTTGTGAACCAGGTGGATAACTGGTTATCATGCTTTTAATCTGTTATTTGGGCACACCCATGTTTTGAACCACACTTTAACAACTTTTCGTTTTATTAAAACACCATATATATATTAAACCTGGATAATTTGTGCTTTGTACAATCATCAAGGTGTTGTCACCATGGAAAGCTCTCCCACAGTCACATTGTCAACTGTCATGTCGTGACTTAGCCCTTGCAAAAATTGAGGCTTTGTATTGACGACATTAAATCTTGGTCTTTATTAAACAAGCTTGCTCTTAACGATGCTAAAACCGAAATCATCTTTTTCAACTCACGTTTTCAAAACGTGCATACTACAGAAATTAACATTGGACAATCCATTATTCAACCTTCTAGTGTAGTCAGAAATCTCGGTGTTCTTATGGATTCTTCGATGAGTATGACTGACCAGGTAACCAATAATTATGCAAATGTGCTCTTTTCGAATTCGAAAAATAGGTCGAATCCGGCGCCATCTTGATGATGATTCTACTCTTCTACTCGTTCATGCCTTTGTCACTTCTAGACTCGACTCTTGCAATTCTCTTCTCACTGGACTTTCAGATAGAGAACTTTCTAAAATTCAGCGAGTTCAAAACACCGCTGCTCGCCTCGTCTCTCGCACACCTCGTTCCCAACATATTACTCCAATCTTACAAGAACTACACAGGCTCCCGATCAAACTGCGCATCGTATATAAGTTAAATCTTCTAACATTCAAATCTCTTCATGGCCTATCTCCTGTCTATATATCAGATCTTCTCCGTAAACATATTCCTGTTCGTCCTTTTCGATCTGCTGGCCAATCCCGACTGACGCAAAGTACTTTTTCCACTAAATTCTATGGTCAAAGAGCCTTCAACTACATTGCACCTTCATTATGGAATGACTTACCTCTTCATATTCGCCAAGCTAGCTCTCTTCAAATTTTCAAGGGACTTTTAAAAACTCATTTGTTTAAATCTTTATTTGTGTAACTTGCTATTATTTTCATTTCATTGTTTTTATGTTGCGCATAGAGGCTTCTGCATTATGCGCTATATAAATATCTTGTATTATTATATTCAGGATTCAAGCTCAGGAAAGCTTCACATTCAATATTAAGGTAACGTAACAACAGGCCTACTTTAACCACTTCACATTGGATAACATGTGTACACATGTACTAAATTTTTCTGGACTGGCCTACGGTAAACTATCTTTTAACGCCCGGAGGGCGTAGCGCCCTCAATTCAAAGTGCCTCAATTTGTTTGCAGTCAGTCGAACTGCTGAGGTGAATATCCACCTTGACTTTCCATTGTGTAACGTGCACATGCATGCACCAACCGTGCTATACTTTGTTTCACCATACAAAACGGGACAGATGGTACTGGAAATCATGCTCGTATTATCCCTTTTTCCCATGGGTTATTGTGTAATCCCCAATTCCAAATGTGGCATACCGGAATGGACAGGCTGCCACCATTGTTTATTATTATATTCAGCCCCCATGGGAGGTAAGTTTGAGCGTTCCATGATTCCAGCATACCATGGCAGATAATCGGCCGTGGCTTTTGGCTAAGGTTCTGCGATTCACAGTAATTGTCCTGAAGAAGGATGTACACTGATCGTTAAGAGAAAGGGTTTGCCCCATAGATGTTTCTGGCATAGTTGGCTGCATTCGAATGCGCCACAGCACCTTTTAAATTGCTACAAGATACATTGTACAAATGGGTCTAATAATTCCAAACTTAGTTCCGCATATGTGTAGATGAAATAATGAGCGCTTCGAAACGCCCTTTCGGTGTGATTAAAATGCAAAGTAAGAACTGCATGTTATTATAAGTCAAAACAACTCTATTGTTCTACCTGTTCCCTACTGTATGTACAGGGCTTTGTTGTCACCTTTCTGTCCCCATTGTCTCGCAAGGATGGCTACTGGAGCATCTTGGCAAAGATCAGCGACAAAACGGCATCAATGGATGTAGAGTTGTCTAATCAGGTAACTACTAACTGTTGTAAATTGAAAAAACTGGTACAAAGGGACAAATACAAACTCCAGAATGTGTGATTATTTATATTATATATCTGTCCCCATTGTCTCGCAAGGATGGCTACTGGAGCATCTTGGCAAAGATCAGCGACCAAAATGGCATCAATTACTAGAGCTGCCAACGAGTTACTTATAGTTATTAGAGAAGCAAACAAGAAATGGCTCAACTAGTTTGACTCTGAGAGCCAGACCGCTTCTAATGACACTCAATGGTGACTGAGATACAGAGGACACAGCTGCAGAAGCAAACAAGAAATGGCTCAACTAGTTTGACTCTGGGAGCCAGACCGCTTCTAATGACACTCAATGGTGACTGACATACAGAGGACACAGCTGCAGAAGCAAACAAGAGATGGCTCAACTAGTTTGACTCTGGGAGCCAGACCGCTTCTAATGACACTCAATGGTGACTGACATACAGAGGACACAGCTGCAGAAGCAAACAAGAGATGGCTCAACTAGTTTGACTCTGGGAGCCAGACCGCTTCTAATGACACTCAATGGTGACTGACATACAGAGGACACAGCTGCAGAAGCAAACAAGAAATGGCTCAACTAGTTTGACTCTGGGAGCCAGACCGCTTCTAATGACACTCAATGGTGACTGACATACAGAGGACACAGCTGCAGAAGCAAACAAGAGATGGCTCAACTAGTTTGACTCTGGGAGCCAGACCGCTTCTAATGACACTCAATGGTGACTGACATACAGAGGACACAGCTGCAGAAGCAAACAAGAGATGGCTCAACTAGTTTGACTCTGGGAGCCAGACCGCTTCTAATGACACTCAATGGTGACTGACATACAGAGGACACAGCTGCAGAAGCAAACAAGAAATGGCTCAATTAATTTGACTCTGGGAGCCAGACCGCTTCTAATGACACTCAATGGTGACGAGATTCAGTGGACACAGCTGCAGAAGCAAACAAGAAATGGCTCAACTAGTTTGACTCTGGGAGCCAGACCGCTTCTAATGACACTCAATGGTGACTGAAATTCAGTGGACACAGCTGCAGAAGCAAACAGAGATGGCTCAACTAGTTTGACTCTGGAAGCCAGACCGCTTCTAATGACACTCAATGGTGACTGAGATTCAGTGGACACAGCTGCAGAAGCAAACAAGAGATGGCTCAACTAGTTTGACTCTGGGAGCCAGACCGCTTCTATTGACACTCAATGGTGACGAGATTCAGTGGACACAGCTGCAGAAGCAAACAAGAGATGGCTCAACTAGTTTGACTCTGGGAGCCAGACCGCTTCTAATGACACTCAATGGTGACTGAAATTCAGTGGACACAGCTGCAGAAGCAAACAGAGATGGCTCAACTAGTTTGACTCTGGAAGCCAGACCGCTTCTAATGACACTCAATGGTGACTGAGATTCAGTGGACACAGCTGCAGAAGCAAACAAGAGATGGCTCAACTAGTTTGACTCTGGGAGCCAGACCGCTTCTATTGACACTCAATGGTGACGAGATTCAGTGGACACAGCTGCAGAAGCAAACAAGAAATGGCTCAACTAGTTTGACTCTGGGAGCCAGACCGCTTCTAATGACACTCAATGGTGACTGAGATTCAGTGGACACAGCTGCAGAAGCAAACAAAAGATGGCTCAACTAGTTTGACTCTGGGAGCCAGACCGCTTCTAATGACACTCAATGGTGACTGAGATTCAGTGGACACAGCTGCAGAAGCAAACAAGAAATGGCTCAACTAGTTTGACTCTGGGAGCCAGACCGCTTCTAATGACACTCAATGGTGACTGAGATACAGAGGACACAGCAGAACACTCAAAAAAGAAAAGGAACAAATAGTTTGACTCTGGGAGCCAGACCGCTTCCAATGACACTCAATGGTGACTGAGATTCAGTGGACACAGCTGCAGAAGCAAACAAGAAATGGCTCAACTAGTTTGACTCTGGAAGCCAGACCGCTTCTAATGACACTCAATGGTGACTGAGATTCAGTGGACACAGCTGCAGAAGCAAACAAGAAATGGCTCAACTAGTTTGACTCTGGGAGCCAGACCGCTTCTAATGACACTCAAAAAGTGATCGAGATTCAGTGGACACAGCTGCAGAAGCAAACAAGAGATGGCTCAACTTGTTTGACTCTGAGAGCCAGACCGCTTCTAATGACACTCAATGGTGACTGAGATTCAGTGGACACAGCTGCAGAAGCAAACAAGAAATGGCTCAACTAGTTTGACTCTGGGAGCCAGACCGCTTCTAATGACACTAAAAAAGTGACCGAGATTCAGTGGACACAGCTGCAGAAGCAAACAAGAGATGGCTCAACTTGTTTGACTCTGAGAGCCAGACCGCTTCCAATGACACTCAATGGTGACTGAGATTCAGTGGACACAGCTGCAGAAGCAAACAAGAAATGGCTCAACTAGTTTGACTCTGGGAGCCAGACCGCTTCTAATGACACTCAAAAAGTGATCGAGATTCAGTGGACACAGCTGCAGAAGCAAACAAGAGATGGCTCAACTTGTTTGACTCTGAGAGCCAGACCGCTTCCAATGACACTCAATGGTGACTGAGATTCAGTGGACACAGCTGCAGAAGCAAACAAGAAATGGCTCAACTAGTTTGACTCTGGGAGCCAGACCGCTTCTAATGACACTCAATGGTGACTGAGATTCAGTGGACACAGCTGCAGAAGCAAACAAGAAATGGCTCAACTAGTTTGACTCTGGGAGCCAGACCGCTTCTAATGACACTCAATGGTGACTGAAATTCAGTGGACACAGCTGCAGAAGCAAACAGAGATGGCTCAACTAGTTTGACTCTGGGAGCCAGACCGCTTCTAATGACACTCAATGGTGACTGAGATTCAGTGGACACAGCTGCAGAAGCAAACAAGAGATGGCTCAACTAGTTTGACTCTGGGAGCCAGACCGCTTCTAATGACACTCAATGGTGACTGAAATTCAGTGGACACAGCTGCAGAAGCAAACAGAGATGGCTCAACTAGTTTGACTCTGGGAGCCAGACCGCTTCTAATGACACTCAATGGTGACTGAGATTCAGTGGACACAGCTGCAGAAGCAAACAAGAGATGGCTCAACTAGTTTGACTCTGGGAGCCAGACCGCTTCTAATGACACTCAATGGTATGACCTTTGCAACCAGAACATCTCATGGCGTGAGCACAAGACTAGAGAACAGATTTTTGGAGACATTCCACCAATCTCTGCTACTGTTGCTCAATGCAGAGTCCGCTTTGCTGGCCACTGCTATCGTGCTATCGACCAGGTGATCCCAGATGTGTTATCTTGTTGACTTCCGTGCCCTAATAGAGGACGTATAGACCCCCCAATAGACACAATCGGCGACTCCAGCTAGCGGTGGTCACGTGACATATAGTGGGTACAGAATCATAACAAACCCTCGCGCGCAGTGTTTAAGCACGGGAGCTCAATGGGATTGTCGTAGTTTTCCGGCAGGTTGCTTGAAAACATCGAAGAAAAGCTCTGTTTTAACCATCACCTACTGACTTTTTAACCTACCAACTTGAACAATACACGAACTTGGTTATTTTCAGAGACCTCACTGGAGCCATGGGACATAAGTTACAGTACACAACGATTCCCTATACCGATTGCTTTCTCTCATTGGCTACCGCCGTAAATAGTTATATTTAGGCCCGCACTCCCATCAACACATCATTAATTTTCTGCAGACTGTCTGGGCGGAGCCGGTGCTTGGGCACTCCTCTGGCTTCTGCCTCGGTCCGTCTGTCCTTTCCGTCTGCCCCTCCCGGCCCTCCTGCGGTTTGTCTTTGCCCCTTCCTCTGTTTTTCTCTTCCCCGCCCCTTTCTAAAAAAAGAACTATACTTGTCGCATCAACTTTTTTTTTAAAGCTTGCACTTCATTATTATGCAACCAACAAATGCAACATGAATCATGACCCCTTACAGCAGTGGCACTCGGATGCTGCCATGTTTTTCCATACACACCGCGCTGTTTGTTTACATTGTATACCCACTATAAGTCACGTGACTATAAGTCGCCGATTGTGTCTATTACATCGACAAGATTGGCAGAGACATGGAGTTTGAAATTGAGGACCTTCCAAACATGATGACGGATAAACACCTCTGACATGACGTTGAGAACGGAATCTCAGTTGCGACCGCTTAATGATGATGGTTGTAACCAGTGAGCTTTCAGGTTGAAACTTTGGGGTGTCACGACCAAGGGGTTTAGAGCATCGAATTCAAGTTCCGATGGTTAAGTTATCGAAGTGTTGGTTTGAATCCTGGTCATGACACTTGTATCCTTGAGCAAGATACTTTACTGTAATTGCTTCTCTTCACCCAGTGGTATAAATGGGTACCTGCGAGGGTAGAGGTTGATATTGTGTTTGAAAAAGCCTTCTGAGCGCCACAGCTGCCCGGGCTGTATACTCCCCAGGGAGCTGAGAAAGATTTCAGGAATGTTATTGGCCCAATGACCAGGGCACTAATGTAAAGCGCATTGATACGTTATTGTAAAATGCGCTATATAAGAACTAGTTATTACTATTATTATTCAAGATCAAATTTGTACCTTATAACAAACCCTGTGCTTTAATAGATGTTAATTTTGCATCAGGGATAAAGAACATCATTTGGTTTTGTGGGTTTGAATCCCACCTGACTGATATGCCTGTGTTTTGTTTTTAAAGGACTCGGGAAAGTACTGAGTATACAATGCTGAAAGACGAAGGGGTTGTTTGGGTTCATTCCCAACTTTTTCAGAGTGAAATTCGAAACATGACGTCATTGGATTTCAACAAATAATGGGTCTTTACATTCCAAGGAGGAATATTTCGTCAGTCAAAAGGTCAAATTCAAGTCTGTTTTGATTGAATATCAGTGAAAGTCAGCAATGAACCAACCCATCCCTGTACAAAAATGTACAGACCCATTTTTCTCAGAAATGATGTCATCGGATGTTTTGGATGTTGACAAATTTTGCCCAGGAAGGGTATCGAATACAATGGCAATTTACATAATTTTAACGTGAGGTTAGAGACTTGTAATTTTTTTCCCACTCACATGAGGACTCTATCTATTGGAAAATGAGTACATCACAAAATTGAATTGGTCATTTCCCTTCATCTTTAATACACATTGGTGTAAGGGCAAAAAACTAAATAATAAACCATAAACGTTTTTATTAACAGTAACTGACCTTAGTACCAGGCGGTGTGTCTACACTAAGAGCTGGTATCGGCTGGTACTCCATTCCTTCCATTGACTGGTGACCATCAGTCAATTGTAGCATCAGCATCCGGCTTGACTTGGGCTCAAACTACAACAAGTAATACAAATTTATCAACATAATAAAATGTGGAAATCAATTGATAAGCTCGGTAGATGCCTGCCTGTCTCCAAAAAGTGATATTGGTTTTGACACAGCTTGTCCAAATTCCTTCCTCTTGGGTCAATTGTCTTAAGTTTCTTCGCTCTATTTTAGGTTACTGTTTCTTTGGTGTAGGTTAGTTTAGTGTCTGACTAGGAGATGGTGACCTGTGAACTGACACAGCCTACCGAGTCCATAAAGTGTGGGTGAACGTTCGCCGTGCCTAGTCAGACAATAGGGCTATCGACCATTAGCAGTAGGTTTTAAGACTTCATGACCATAGGCTTCACTTTCCTAGGTTTTCACTGTTTCATAGATTTATTCTATTGATCCTTACTTTTGTAGCTTTGATTCTAGCTTTTGCTATGGGCCGCTTTTTATCTTTTTGGTGTTTTCATCAGGAGCTTGAATCCAAGTTTAAAAAAAAAAAAATATTAAGTTCAGTATTCTTCAATAACAGTGGCCAAATGCTACTTAAAACACCTCAGGACCAGTCAAATTCTCACCAAGTGGTCCGGCTGGCTGGTTCAGTGTTGAGAAGCATCCTATTTGATATAAATATGGACTGTGACAAATCTGATGGACTAGTAAAATGAGAGCAAGACACTTAACTATAGTTGCTTCTGTTCACCCAGGGGGGAATGAGTACCTGTGAGGGCAGAGATGGTTCTTGTGATTGATTTAGCTTGGTGCGCTACATAGTTGGCAGCACAGGCTGTATACTCCCCAGGGAGCTGAGATGGTTTAAGGAATGAAATAAATGGCCCTGTGACCATCAAAATAGCACTCAGCACAAATACTGTCAGACAAACATTCCACCACCACCTCTCACGCAATCACTGCATCAGCGCGTCAGACCGCAGCAGAGCAGTCAGTACAAGCAAGTCAAATAAAGCTGGGACATGTACGCGCTCATATGTTAGTGAATTTTGACACATTGTCCGAGATCCAGGTGTTGAGCTTTTGTTTTTAGCCTGAGTGCGGAGTGCTATTGGCGGATACCAAACTAAAGAAATGACCATTGTTTTTATATAATACTTTTATCATTATTATATCACATTGCCCCTTATCAGGAAGGCAGGTTTTTCTCTAACGCTTTGTTAAATGACAACAGTTACAATGATTCTACCTTGCTCTGAGTTTGCTGGGTCTGCTGCGTTGCACCCACCAGAACATTTTCATTCTCTTTCCCTTGTAGTTTGACTAACTGACCATAAGCAGGAATGCTGACATCTAGCAATGAATTGATCTAAAAACAATTACAAAGAAATATAATAAATTAATAACAGAATCTGCTATCTACAATTAAGAAACCTGAAAGAAAAATATGTCAGTGCAGCAACACAATATAATTCTTGGTAGGGAAGATGGATTTAAGTTTTTGATGGTCCATCCCAATGAAGCTATTAATTGCGTTGCTAAATATATCTTTTTATTTACTGTTTTAAAAGGAAATCAAACTGTGTGATTAGGTTTAACCAATGTTTGTTTTTGTTCTAAGTTAACACTCCTAGCTTTCCATACGACTTTCACTAATTGTTATTTATTATTATAATGATGTTACCCTCCCCAGGGTTATGGGGTTTGTTCAGTTTCAGAATAAAATACAATACAATACATAGTACAAACAAAATCATCTACAACAAGACAAGAAATAAATCAGGTGATTAAAACACAGACCATAAACTATATATGTTTTAGAGACAGAGGAGTCAGAAAGGCCACTCAGGACAAACTAAGTTTCACCAAAATCTCCACTAGACCTCAGGTTTAGTAGCTCAGAAATTGTACTGGACCAGAAATATTTTTTCAAATAACTAAAATGTGGTTTTGTTTTGGTTTTTTTAATTGCTTTTTTAGGAGGGAATTTTCTGCAGAATCAGGGAGAGTTGGTAGCTCTAGTAACTATACCTTCTTCGTCCTTTGGAAGGAACCTAAAGCCATAGGTCTTGTGTGTTTTGTAATGCATGTAAAAGAACCCAGTACACTTATCATTAAGAGAATGAGTTAGCCCCAGTGTTTTGGGCACGGTTGGTCTAGTAGATTGTGCAGCCTCACCTTGTAAACTCTTTCAAGGTGCTATATAAATGGGTCTCATCATTCAAAGCAGCTCTGCATACCTGTCATTTAAAAAAAGAAGTGCTTTGAGCACCCTGTTGGGTGTGATAAAGCACTTTGAGTGTCAAAGTTTGTTCATAGATTCTTACCTGTAGAGCATAATTGCCAGAGAGTGTTTTCTTCTGCTCCTGTACACTCTTGGGTAAAGACGGCGCTGCAATATCTGTCAGATCTGAAGTTAGCCACTGATCATAAACATTCTGCTTCATCTTATCCGAAGTTACATTCTGACCCTGATGTTAAGCAAAAAAACGAGAAGTTGTTAAAGTGTGGTTCAAAACATGAGTGTGCCCAAATAACAGATTAAACGCATGATAACCAGTTATCCACCTGGTTCACAAAAAAGAATAACAAGTATTAAAGTTTATCAAAGAGGAAATCTGCAAACAGGCCTTAAATTACACCAAGGCCACAGAGACCATGGCCTCCGTTGCCCCTGGTCTTGGCCTTGGTGCCCCTTCAAAAGTTTCCCATAGACTTTAAGATTTTCCAATATCCTCTCAAAGATGAAATTCTTGACCTGAATGTTCCAAGATACACATACAATGGTACCGTAATTTCCTGCGTATACTAACAAACACGTCTTATCTGACTTTCAACGGTCTGAAAAAATCACTGCGCCTTATCTACCGGTGCGCCTATCTGATATCGATTGAGTTCATTGTGATGATCACTATGTGAAATATTACAATGATACTGTAAAATAATCCACGGTAATTCCACTTGTTATAATTTTTCTTAAAATAAAACCTACACCGTTCGCAGTGTGTAGTTTTAACAAGCTTTGACGAAACTTACCGAAGAATGAAGTCACTGGCCATTCTGCTGCCCACAACAATAATAATAATACCGGCCAGACCAGCAACGATTCATGATGTACACAGTACACTGCTATAGTGCGCACAGTGTCATTGCTATAGTGTCAGTGTTCAGTTTCCATTTCTAGTGCATCCACCAACAACACATGAAGTCGGCATTATTGTAGCTGATACACTAGAAAAAAAAGCTTAGTAAAAACTTCATGCCTCTGCATGAAAACACATACATAATACACACGGAATAACATGGCGTCTTTTGTTTACTCTCGGTTGCTCATGGATAGTACGTCATCACTTTTCGCGGTTTACAAGTCCGCTGGTACTACATCACAGACTTCATTGTGGTTTTCAATGGATCTTTGTCGGGAACCAGTACAGGGTGGGAAATTTCAAAATCGAAGAATTGAGGTCTAATTTTTTCGTTCAAATTGCAACAAAATTATTACATGACCACAACAATAAATTGTTACCTGAACACAACATAAACAAGGTTCGATAGTAAATTTAATGTGTGAGTTTTCGTTGTAGTCCATCTTCAAACAAAAACACTTGGACTAAAGTCATTTACCTGGTATTCTTGTTTGAGCCAGTCAAGGCACTCGACTGTCCATTCATCAATGACTGGAACATGTTTGGCCTTAAGAAATGCAGTAACTTCTGCAACCTGCAAATTCATTGTGTACCTGAAATAATAAGATCAAATTTTTTTTTTTATCGTTCTGCAATGAAAGGTATGGCAATGAATAGTTACAGGTATGATACTTCGTTCTTGTAATTAAAGGAAACAAATATTAGTCATAATTCTATCTTCTAATTTCTGGCAGTGAAAGTGATAGTCACTAAGTAAAAAGTACAACAATAAAAAGTTCAGTGTAACACACTCAAACAAAATAACACTACAGTTTCACTGTCAGCATCAGTAGTCTGTTGAGGGGGAGGTGAGTGACATGGTTGGCGCCATGGAGAAAGGAACACGGTAACACCAAGGAACACGGTAAAGGAACACGGTAACACCGAGTACTCTTGACACCACTGATTGACAGACAATGATGTATAATCAGTAACTAAACTAGAAATGAAAAGCATTGCTTTTTCAATTCAACATATTGTGGTGTGTTGTGGCCAAGCGGTTAAGAACACCAGACTCAAGCTCCGGTGTTTCTGATCATCAGAGTGTGGGTTCGAGTCTCGGTCGTGTCACTTGTGTCCTTGAGCAAGATAATTGACCCTGTCCTTCAGCAGGGATATTAAGCTGTAGGTCCTGTGTATTACAGTATTAACTATTGGTGCACGTAAAAGAACCCAGATCACTCATAGTCATCATTGTGGAAGAGTATAGGAGTTAACCCTGTTGTTTCTGGTTTAAATCTAGGCCTGTAGCAAGCACCCGTTTACTTGTTAACTTGTTTATATATTAATATAGCCCCATAAAATCAGGCGCCAGACGCCTAAGTCGGTCACCACGCACACACCACTCACTATACAGGGCTGACCCTTCAATGATTATACACCGACATGGTTTATCTACCTGGTCTGCACTGGTTTATTGAATTTGACTGTTCCCTAGTAGGTGTTCAAAGGCGTTGATTAGGGGTTCCTTATTAGGTGGTTATAATACAGGTCGATTGGCATTGATCTGTTGATTCGTTTGTAACTTAATTAATCCAGTTATTAATCAAATGGACATCGGGACTGATTATATAGCCATATATTAGTGCAAAATTTTGTTTTAATATAACAACATAGTAAAATTATACGTCAATGGAAAGGCCCAAATGACAGAAATGCAATGAAAAAAACAGAATTGAAATCGGACATAACATTCTGCGGTTACGGCTTCTTAAAACGGTCTTTT
>CM037476.1:79295-104295 GCA_021014325.1 Plazaster borealis
AATAATTTAGAATGATTTTGTATTAAAAGTAATGCATACAAGCGAAAACAGTTTTGATTAACCATTTAAAACCCTGCCATCAATGTCCAAGCTTACAAGCGACCTGCATGTTGAATTGTTTTGTGGATTTACTGATGCATTATCAAATACATTCTGGTTGTATGATTATAAAATATATTGGATGATGTAAAATGTAAGCTTGCTAAATCAGTCATGCAAGGCGACAACATCAGCGCTCGTAAAATTCGTAGCAAGGGATCATGGTATTTTGGTGGGGGGGGGCTGCAGCCATCTTATTAATAAAGCCCATTTCACACATGTGTGAATATGGTCTTTATACACTACAGAGTAGGCTACATGTACATCCATACATGTAAGTCGTTGACTTATAGTCCTGCCATTGGTTCTTCATGTACCATCTTCGGAAGCTGCGGAGAGAGGCATCGTATTCGGGCAATGGGGTAAAAAGCTTTTGCACAGCGTGATCAAGGCTAGTTTATGTCCGTACATCCTCAAGCTATTTGACGTTTTTTAAGAAGTTTTTTTGAGAAAGTTGTTTCTGCCTGTACATGTTTACGTGCAAACGATCGTCTGTTGGACGGACAGGAACATTTGCCGTAGGTAATCTTAATTCTGAGGCAACGTACACTTCTTAAACGGCCGCCCATATGAAGAACTAGCGTCCTCTTTCGAAACGATGCATTTCTTATCTAATTAAGAGCCAGCAAAGAGGGGCACTTTTTGATTGTGTATTTTGACTAAAATAATCAGTTTCCTATGGAGGTCACACCACATTTTGTCATTTTTTGCGGGGGTTGTCCCACTAAATTGAATGGCAAACTCGCTAGCAAGCTCGCACCACTAGAAGTCGCACGGTTTATGAAACTAATAAAAATAAGCTTTCCATCCTTGTAACATGTTTTGTGATTGGTGGACTGGAAAAAGGGGCACTTTTTGTGTCAAATCACGAAGTCCGTTTTGGAGAGCTTGACCTCCATAGTCTGGACTACGAGCCATATGGCTAATGGGTTATGTGGCCGGAAGCTAGACCTGCTCAAACCGCGCGAAGCACAAACAGCATTCAATCGGAAGCAGAATACGTCGTTTGGCAAAGCTTTTTGCTGTTTTAATTAATCATTCTTTATGCCTCAACAATAATTTTATATCTAAAAAGCATTTTGATTCAACAATGTAGCGTTTTTAATGTCCAAAAGTCTATTTGAATCGTGCAACTTTGTGTTTTTCTTCAACTCGAACATCACTCGACGTGGCTGGATCAGTGCATTTAGTTAATAGGGGTGTTTTTTGCAAAATATGTGGTGTGCATGCCAAAAATGCTAATACTTCGTTAAAAAAAATTCAAAAAAAAAAAAGGACTACATAACATTATCACTCAACACATCGGTAAAAGGGTCTCATGTCTTTTATTGTAAAATGATGTACAGGAATATCTTGACGAATCAAGTTTCATGAATTTTCTTGTCATCATTCAAACTATGTTCAATATTTCTTTATAATGTCCGTAATCTACTCTACATTTTATGCGACTTAATTTATTTCAATGAAATTGATTTATTACTCCAAATTACTGCAAGGTTTTTGTTTTAAATAAACCTCTTGCTTCCTGCCACTTCATACGAAGTGGAATTTTGTCCCCCTACAATGTAAATGAATGATCCCATTTCTGGCTGTGCACTCGAGCCTTAACACAGTCAGCTCACACAGTGTGAGGGATTATCTGCACGAAACGGGGCCGAAGTTCTTCATGTAGTTTACGTTAAATATATTTTTTTGTTAAATTATTTAATTAATGAAGCAATTAGCAACGCAAACAAAAAATCATTTACGATTGTTCTCAAGTGTAAAGATTTGGTGAGTTAACAACATTCGAAGATAACATCACCCTCAGATAAATTAAATTCGTCCAGGCAGTCTCACGGCCGGCCGCCGCCAGCATGCAGCATCCTAACAACCGCGTAATTGAAATGCTGTATACATTGTACATGTGTACCTACATCATAGAGCTATAGACATACATATACACGTATAGGGATGTACGCGTACCTCGCGTTGTTTTGTATGGGGAGCTTCGACCAGTTCCGCATCGCGAGTGAGTCTCGAATGAGAATATGTTCAACGTAGGTGGCGCGTTGGTGGTGTTACCCCTTCCGCCCCCCCCCCCCCGCTCCAATGGGTTTACATGTGTCGTACGTGTACATAAAACTACGCCAGAGAAAAAATAGTGCAGTGCACCATTGCGCGAATTGCTTTTCTTTTTGGGGTAAATCAAACAAAACACAAATTGGTATACAAATAAACTAAATATCTTTACTTAGTTTCTCTATAAATGTTGCAATCATAATCATTTTACAAGACATGACCATGCTCTACGACATGACGAAGCAACAAATGCACAATCAGTACAAATCAATCCGCACGTACCTCGGCCTTTTCGAGGCAGCGCAGGCGACGTACAAGATCGGTTCTCAGGTCGAACTTGGTCCTTTTTCATGATTGAAACATGAAACTATGTTAACTTTTTGTACATATTAACAATGTATTAGGATTTTAGAAGAAGAAAATGGCCTTCTGTATGATATTTATTTTTTACAATCTTCCAGTCCTAGTGCTTACATTGGTTAAGAGGATTAACTCTTACTAATCTGATAAGTTTATTGACACACGTAGATCAAATGTAAACAAGTCGTTCATTAAAAAGGATGTGGAATTCCGAGTTTGGGGCTTCAAACTCGGAAAGGCTTTAATGGAGCATTCCCGTAATGCCGAGTGACAGTTGATTTGGGTCGACAGCCCAAATCGGTTAAGTGTAGCCCTCATCTTGAAGTGGCCGTCCGGCCTTGTGATGTTAGACGATTTCTCATAAGAAACAATTTTTTAAAAATGGGAGAGCCAAACAATTCCTCCATTCAAAACACATTATACAACCAACAAGTGAAAATTTCATTGAAATTAATTTATCAAGTTTCAGTAAGAACAAAAAAAGGTAGTTAAATATGATATCAGGTGTTTCATATTCAGGCTTATTTTATTGCAGCAATCAAAATACCAAACTTTGATTTGTGGTGTCCTCAAATGCTATTTCGTGCACTTGACAGTTTTCAGACAGATTTAATTCTTTGGAGGATTGGTATTAGTATCAGTGAGCCTCCAGATTAAAACTAATCAAATTTGCTGGCTGTAAGTTTGAAATTAAGCTGTTTATTGTTTGAAATTGACAGAGTTTGTGTTTCTTTTCTCTAACGTAGGAATGGGAGAGTAATGCTAGCCGTGCAGTTTCAGTCCGTGATCATTTAGAGAAATTGACAGACTTGGTCATTCAGTGGCGCAAACTGGAACTCAGGTACGTAATAATCCCATCACCAAAATCAACTAACAAGTTGCCACTGAAGTTGCAAAACTTTTGTAGAAGTGGGTAAGCATTACATACAGAGTGTGAACCTGAGTACAAAAGAGGTCCACACAAGGCAGGGTTTTGAAACACTCAGTGGACTAACACACGTCCACACAGTGGTTTTTTACAGTGTTGATGAATAGGATTTTCCTGAAAGACTAGGATTTTCCTTTATGTCCCATCCGAAGGATTAAAATCAAGATCCTAATATGGACATTAAGTATTGTAATGTTATTGGACAGGTACAGAACAGTAGCTGTCTAACAATTTGAACCACTGCTACTTTCTGCTGTCAGGTTGCCTTGAAAATTTCATTAAACAAAATGGACATTCTGAGCTTTAGAGTGGGATTTGAACCACGACCTCCGGATTAACATGCCAGCGCTCTACCAACTAAGGGCTAGATAGCTCAGGTGGTAGAGCGACGGCACGTTAATCCGGAGGTCGTTGGTTCAAATCCTGCTCTAGTCAATTTTTCTTTGTTCAACCCCAAATCTTTCATTTAAAAGGAAAACATTGGATTCTACTCGAATACTTTTTTAGGTTGGGGGGGGGGTCAACAAGTAAAGAGCTTCAGCTTGTTTGATACTTCAGAGTTTCATCATTGTCAGTTTTCATTGATTTGGTAATTGTAAAATAACTTTCCTGTAATGTTTACTATGATTTATGTTCAGGTGTTGGTCTGCTTGCTTAGACACTGTTGCGTACCATCAGGAACAGAGTGCCACCAAGTGGTGGTTTCATATCTATCAACTCGTCCAATCACATCTCTGCTCAGAGGCTACCACGGCAACCAGCGATCAAGATGGCCGCCAACATGATGAGGAAGATGAAACTGAGGGGAGAGTTGAAGGCATTGAGGGCGTAATAGCTGCGCTGCAACAGTTCATGGAGGGCTCCAGCCTGGGGGAGTTTTCCACGAGGCTTCAGACGCTCTATTCATTCCACTGTCAGACAGCGATGCAGCCGAGCGGCCAAAAACAACGTGAGCTACACTCAGTGACAATCACATGCAAAGAATCTTTGTTTTTGTCCGGAGTACATTCATCAGAAATCGTTTGGAATAGTTTATTTCGCAACCAACTCTTTAGGCTCATTGTGGTGTGTTGTGGCCGAGTGGTCTACTGCATCGGACTCGAGTTCTAATGCTTGATTCATTGGAGCATGGATTTTTCGGTCACGACGCTTGTGTCCTTGAGCAAGGCAGTTAACCATAATTGCTTCCCTTGACCCAGGTGTATAAATGGGAACCTGAGAGAGCTGAGACAGCATTGTGTTAGATTAACCCCGTAGTGCTAATTTCAGCAGCTTGGGGTTGTATGCTCCCCATGGAGTTGAGAAAGTTAGAGGAATGGTCTAAAAGTATGCTCGATGAACAGGGATAATAATGTTGTAATGCGCATTAATCTAGCTACTAGCATATGTGCGCTATATAAGAACCAATTATTAATTATTATTATTTCATAGCACAAAACTTAGCCAAGCGTAAATCATGGCTATGGCTAGAACACCTAAAAGTCCAACTCAACAACATTGTCAGCCAATGGCAAGCCGTAGCCACTCAACTCGGACACGGCTTCACTTCTTCTCTCTTTTGTATTTAATAATGTAGTCTGGTCTTAGTTAATCAATCATGCCCCTGAAAAGAGTCCGTAATTAAACAGAAAATAATTATTTGTTGTTAATTTTTGGCTTGTTGTGGCCGAGCTGTTAGGAGCACCGGACAAAAGCTCTGTTGTTTCTGATCAGAGGAGTGTGGGTTCGAGTCCCGGTCTTGACACTTGTGTCCTTAAGTAAGACACTTAACCATCATTGCTTCGTCCTTCGGATGGGGCGTAAAGCCGTTGGTCCAGTGTGTTGTGTAATACACGTAAAAGAACCCAGTTCACTTATCGCTAAGAGAAGGGGTTTATGCCCCATTGTTTCTGGCAGTGGCTGCTGAATGCGCCACAGCACCTTGTAAACCCTTATAAGGTGCTACATAAATTGAGCACCTTGAGAACCTTATTAGTAGATACGGGCACTATATAAGATTATATTAATATTTAATTACTATTACTTTGCAGTGGAGCTCCAAAGCATTCTGTGGAATCTTCATTGTTACTACAAGCAGTTGTTGCCAGCAGTGGAGGCTGAGATCAAGAGCCGTAGGGCACCCATAGAGAAGGAACTGAAGGTAATGTTGGAGATCACCAAATATTCATTGAAAAAAGGAGATCAAACTCTTAAGTTAACCACTTGGAACTGGGACTTTCATGCTGACGTATGGTTTTGGGTTTTTTGAGCTTTCAGATTAATTCGTTTTGAGAATATAGTTGTGAGGGCCATGTCACACGAGGCAATTTACTGGCAACCAGTTCCAGGCATCTCCAAAAAGGAAATGCATTCACATTTGAATGTTCACATATTTTTCTTGGGGACAGTGGGACACTGTTTGAAAAATTACTCATGTGCTACCAAAGAAGTCCTGTAGTATGCACTGCAGTTGGTTGCCTCCAAGTTGCCGACAAAAGTTGCCCCGTTTAACAAGGCCTTTATAATGAAACTATGACTAAACCAAGTAAAGACAATAAACATTCTCATAGAATGCAGTGGGATTTTTCATTCTCTCTCCAAGAGAATATGGAATGTGTTCACCTTGAATTGGGCAACCCTTGGCTGTAGGTCGATAATCAGTCAGCCATGGTATGCTGGAATCTTGGACTTACCTCCCATATGGTGAATACAATTATGAACAATGGTGGCAGCCTATCGATCTCTCGTAATTCTTGTTTGTGCAACAAAAGGATTAAGGTCTGGAATTGGGGATTACACAATAACTTCTTGAAAAAGGGATATTTTGAGCATGAATTCCAGTACTCTTTGTACAGTGGGAAAAAAAGCGTTTGCATGTGCAGGCTACACAATGGAATGTCCAGCGTGTTAATGTTCCAGGTGCGTACAGAAGTGGGTTTACCTATCAACAGCTCTCCAGTGCTCTTTACCAAGTAAGTTTTTATGGTCGTTAACTTGTGGAGTAATTACCAAAAGTACACCCTGCCTTTAACAAGCTGTTTCTTTCACCTTTTATTTATTTCAGGGTTATGTGAAGATTGCTCACTGGAATGACATCAACTTCTGGTCAGTTAAACTGGCCGTTGAAAAATCACACAAGACGCTGCACAAGTTCAGTAAAAAGTTTGAGGTACAGTCTTTAAAAGTAACCGTTACATTTCTCAATTCTTGTTTAGTCAAGCTGTCCCTGAAAGTGTGCAGTCATGTTGAACGATGTTACAATAACGTTATAGTAATGCTAGACCGAGTCTAAATAGGGCCCAATTTAATGGCTCTGCTTACCGTAAGCAAAGTCTCTGTGCTTACGGAAGCAGGGAATTCCGCGCTTACGTCAAGCGCATTTTAGAGGTGAGCACGGAATTTGTGATTGTGTGCGAGCGTACTCCATGTTCTTAGACATTCTTTGCTTACACAGTTAGCGCAGAAATTTGGCGCTTGCCTTGTAAGCAAAGAATGGGGATCGCAAGCGCAGAATTAGGCGGTAAGCAGAGCCATGATGGTCCCTATTTGTTCAAGCACAGACCCTTTGTTCAACTTGAACCCCACAGAGGATTTCTTTAGAAAAGGGAATAATAGAACAACAATAGCAGGACCTCACAAACCCGATCCATAAGTTTGTGTGTTCTAACAAGATCTGAGAACTGTACCAGTCAATGTACTTGATCCCTAAACCTATGGACCAAGCAGTATACCCTTCTTCTCCTGTGAATAATCTGCTCTTGTTTGTTTTCCTCTGGCACCAGACTGAACTGAAGGAATCATCGAAGTGTGTCTTCACAGACAGTCAAATAGCAGAGAAGGAAGAGATTTCAGCTGTAGAGAGTCTAGGTACCGGATCAAGGACGTACAATGAGTTTTTAACCCCTGAGGTATACAAGGTGAGTTGCACCCGTTTCAGAAAGGAGCTCCAGTGGCGCGCCAAACCAAATTATTGAATGAAGTACATGAAAAAGTTTGACGTCTGAAACAGTTGGGAACAACTGGACGTGCTGGAAGTTGTTCTGAATGACTCTTGTCATGAGCTGAATCTAATGTAAATTTGACGTTAAAGTGTAGTACTAGAAGAAAAATTGCTTAATGCTAATATTTTCAAGTATTCTTCTTCTCCATTCATTACTACACGTTTTTTATTACTAAACTTTTTAATTAAAACAATATACGGCAAAACTGACGTCTGTTGTTGACCCTGTTGTTTACAAATAGTAGGATGGAATACCCCATGCTGTCTGAAATTGAAATTTATTTGGATCGGCCTCGAGTCTCTCCTTATCTATTTGGTTCGGCATGACTCCGGAGTGCGCCTGAAATGGGTGTTAAGAAGCTGTAATGCACTGGACTCGTGTTTTCAGAGTGCAGGTTAAGTCCCAGTTGTGACATTTATGTCCTAGAGCAAGGGACAAAACCCTAAGTGATTTTTGAATAGCCTTCAGAAGGCAGGCATGAGAATCTTCCGGATTTTTCCGGATTTCCGGATTTTTCACTTCAAAATATGTGGTCTCCGAGTTCAATGTGAATTTGATATAAAATTTGGGGGGTAGGGTGTTGGGGTATGCATTTATATTTCGCTAATCTCTCGTCTTTAAATCAGAAATTGTAAATTTACCTTTGTAAAATCATACCGCGGATCGACACACCGTTCGTGAAAAACGGCACGTAAACAATTGCCGCCCGGCTTCCATGTGCATCGCGTATGCAGCGAGATCAATAGATATGTGTAGACTTCTTTCATTCCTCGCTTCAATCACGGTGCGGTTTATTCATTGTTTGACCGTAATATGTTTACTGCTGCAGCAAAGAAACATGTGTGGAGACTTTGGGAAGTCTACTGACAACAATGCGCGGTGTATGGATGCGCGCGCATTGTTAGACTTTTTTACGCACGCGTGTGAGAATCGTCGACTTCTGCATAAACCGTTAAGTCTCACATTTTTTGTGAGCTTTTTGAGATAAGATACGTCTAGCATTTTTTATGATTTCATTATTGTTTTTTGAGTATTTTCCTCCTACTAACTCGACCCATGGAGGTAGGATATGCATGGTTCAACCACCGAGTGCGGCGCCGACGCTTGGTGACGTTGCCCAATTTCCGGACATTGCCCAAAATCCGGACATGCATTTTTAGCGTTAGATTTTTTCGGGATTTTGTTCCGGATTTTTCATCATCGCCCATTCTCATGCCTGAGAAGGGCCTTGGCAGCTGGAGGCTGTATACTCCCCAGGGAGCTGAGAAAGATTACAGGTATGTTATTGGCCCAAGAGTGGCGTGTCGTGGCCGAGGGGATAAGAATACCGGACTCGAGCTCTAGTGTTTCTGATCAGCAGAGTGTGGGTTCAAGTCCCGGTCGTGACACTTGTGTCCTTAAGCAAGACACCTCACCATTATTGCTTCTCTTCACCCAGGAGTACAAATGGGTACCTGCAATGGACTGGCATCCTGTCCAGGGGGGATAGAAATATTCTCAGTTGTTTAACGCCAAGGAAACCGGATATGAACACTGGCCTGATGAGCCATTTTGGCTCGGGGCAGACTTTACTATTGGCCCAATGACCAGGGCACTAATGTAAAGCGCATTGATACGTTGTTGTGAAATGCGCTATTTAAGAACTAGTTATTAATTAATTAACTGTTAAATTTCCTTTTTATATGACAGAGCTACATTGGCGATATCCCACCTTCTGCCACTGTTTTGAAGAGTGATAGTTCATTACATGCAAGGCTGTCTAGTCTTCTGCCAAGGATGACAAAACTGTGCCGCTCTTTCTTCAAGAAGTGCCCATATCCGGCTCTGACAACTGCTGTGGATGAATTCACAGGTAAAGAAAGCAGAATTGGAATCCTCCATGAGCTTAAAAATGTTAATTTCCAACTGAGATTTGCTAAGACTGGAGAAGCAAACTGGACAAGTGTATTCAAATGTAGGCCTAACGTACATGAAATCATCATTAAGTCTTTGAAAAGGAGTACACCAAAGCTTGAGCTGACAAAGAAAAAAAAGCTTACGGTTAAAAGGTTTGCACATCTGGGCCCAATTTCATGGATCTGCTTACCGTAAGCAAAGAATGGGCCCGCTTACGGAAGCAGAGAATCCTGCGCTTACGTCAAGCTTATTTCACGAGTTAGCAGGGAATTTTTTGCTCGTGCGCGTGCGTACTCCACGTAACTAGGCATTCTTCGCTTACACAGCTAGTGCAGAAATTCGGCGCTTTCACAGTAAGCGGAGAATGGTGATCGTAAGCGCAGAATTTGGCGGTAAGCAGAGCCATGAAATCAGGCCCTGATCAACTTGGTGTTCCATTTAAAAGTGTCCCAAGTTATTAATTGAGATTTCCCTGACTGTTTTTTCTCTCTAAGGTGAAATTGTGTCTGGGGTGAAAGAACTGCAGGGTCTCGATATCACAAAGGTAAGGCTTCTGTCTTTTATGTTTAAAATCTGAATGGTTTGTTTGTTTGTTTGTTTTTGTTCTTGTGTGATAAATCGCTGTATAAGAAGTGTGTATTATTAGCCGCAGCAAATTATTCATATTTAAATATGTTTTTGTATGATTAGAAATACCAGACAGCCCCCTCCCTCCAACCCCCCCTCTGTCTCCCTATTCATTGTTTACCCCTTGCCTTGTCTGTTTGCTCTCTGCCTGTATTCATGTATTTTCACTTGAATGCTTTTGTTCCAGTTATATACCTGTTCATGTGTGTTGACTTGTCATTTAGCCTTCGAGAAAGACTCTGCTAGGGTTGAAACGTCAGGCCATTAACTATATTTTGCATTTATACCATAGGTCATTTTGGTTGGTAAGCAGTTTGCAACAGCTAATTCTGTTTCATCGATTAGAAATATCGACAACTATCTGAAAATGTGTTGTACATTTTGATGTTCACTTTATTACAGGATGCAGATAAGGACAAACAAAAGTCACAGGTTCGTCGGATCCAACAGCGAAAGAGGAAGGCCCTAGCTGACCTCTTCAGATATCTCACCACTATCGGTAAAACATGACCTCTGACATTCTAATGGAATTAGAATTATTAACCCTCCTACTGTTTGACCATTCAATATCATCCTCATGGTTTTGAATGATAGATGAACTGTGCCAGCCTGCCATATGATATCACATTGTGAATGCAGGTACTCGGTACAAAGTCAACCCTCCTACTGTCTGACCAATCAATATCATCCACTGTGGTTTTGAATGATACATAAACTGTGCCAGCCTGCAATATGATATCATGTGGTGAATGCAGCTATTCAGTACAAAGTCAACCCTCCTACTGTCTGACCAATCAATATCATCCACTGTGGTTTTGAATGATACATAAACTGTGCCAGCCTGCAATATGATATCATGTGGTGAATGCAGCTACTCAGTACAAAGTCAACCCTCCTACTGTCTGACCAATCAATATCATCCACTGTGGTTTCCATATTGCACTGCCACAACCCTGCAAGGTTTTAAACAGTGGTTTAAGGCCGAGTCACTTCTCTTTTATTCCCATGAATGATTGTCCTTTTTGTTAAAAAGTGTAAGAATGTAGGACTATATGTCAAACTGTTCAGTATTTTGTAAATTTTCAATTCCTCACGTCCTCGGGCTCCGACATGTTACAGCATTGGCATCTTTGGTAAACGTGTTGCTGTTTTTGTGCATACAGTCTTTGAATCAATATAGGGTACAATATCAGCAATGTTGACAAGACTATTGATACTTGCTTAGATTCTCTGAACATGTATTGCAGACTCAACCACCGAAACGCAAGCTAAAAAGAAAATAGCAAGTTATACTTTATTATGATTCTGTCCAATCATAACAGGTCTCTCATACAGAAAAGGGCTTGCTGTAGTCAATACATCCAATCATAATGAAGCTTTGATGGTGCCACCGATTGATCTTGCTGTTGCATTGGATACAAAAGAGGAAAGCATCGAGTGAGTATTCAAATAATAACCACTCCTTACCCGTACACCAATGTGTGTAAAGCACTGTATACTCAGTACTTTCCCGAGTCCTGTGAAAAAAATCACAGGCATATTACTCGGGTGGGATTCGAACCCACGACCTTTGCAATTCTAGAGCATATGTCTTACCAACTAGACCACCGAGATTGCCCGGTAGCTAGAGGCAGTTCGAATCCTATATTTTAGCAGCGGGGACCGCGACAATTTAATAGATGTTAAATTTGCATCGGGGATAAAGAATATTATATTTGGTTTTTACTCGTACACCGATGTGTGTAAAGCACTGTATACTCAGTACTTTCCCGAGTCCTGTGAAAAAAATCACAGGCATATTACTCGGGTGGGATTCGAACCCACGACCTTTGCAATTCTAGAGCAGATGTCTTACCAACTAGACCACCAAGATTGCCCGGTAGCTAAATATAATATTCTTTATCCCCGATGCAAATTTAACATCTATTAAATAACCACTCCAGTGTCTTTATTCAACCCTTCAGAGCCAATAGCGGCAACAAGTGGCTAGTTCCAAAAATGTTTTTCAGCTGCCGTCTAAAACGGCTGGGAGATTTCACTTACTTCCACTGTAAAACGGCTGCAAGATTTCACTTACTTCCACTGTAAAACGGCTGCAAGATTTCACTTACTTGCACTGTAAAACGGCTGCAAGATTTCACTTCCACTGTAAAACAGCTGCAAGATTTCACTTTTGCTGTAAAACGGCTGCAAGATTTCACTTTCACTGTAAACGGCTTCAAGATTTCACTTCCACTGTAAAACGGCTGCAAGATTTCACTTCCACTGTAAAATGGCTGCAAGATTTCACTTACTTCCACTGTAAAATGGCTGCAAGATTTCACTTACTTCCACTCTCCCAAAAGGTCAAAGTTAACGTTGTGTCCTGAATAGTAATTTGAGTTGTTTTAGTTGTTTTGGGTTTTTTTTTAATCACCCTCAAATTTTCATCAAAAATGGATGAGAAAAGTTACTCAAATTTTAATTGATTGAAATTTTAGGGTAAATTTTGTAAAGACAGATTATACTGCATTGTCATGAGGCCTTGCTTCTCTCTCTGGGATGCCATATGTTCGGCTGGGCATGGGTTGATGATCTGCCGTTACATAACGGCTTTCCAACGGTCGGATTGTGCTTCAGAAACAAGACCTTAAAAAAAATTATGAGCCATTAAAATATGCAAACGTCAATGAGAAAACATTTTTATATGATTGTGCAAACGGAGTTTCATTTACAAATCTATTTATTAATGGCTAGAAAGAATCCTGCAAGGGTAATGGATAAATGTTTTTGAATCTCAAAGCAAACTGGGTAATGATTATTTATTTTGTTTTGCAGCTTGAACCAATCAGAGATGGTTAGACTGTGGGAAGGATGCCAGAGTCATTTTGTCAAGTCTATCGCTAGGAGGGCAGCTTTGCAGATGGCTCTTGCTGTACCGTCAAAGGTACTGTAGGGGGGGACTGGAGATAAAGTTTCAATTCAATAACGTCTTCAAATTGATTTCCATACTTCTGTAAGGAACAACAGCCTTTCTATGTAAATAAAGAGTTAACAAAAAATCAACCTTGTATAAGCAAATATAGCTTTGGCTGTTGTGCAAAACCTTGTAGAAAACAGTCAAATGAAGGACAAACAGACAATAGACAATAGGTACACTGACATGATATACAAACAAAATAATAATAAAATCAGAGACAATTTATGTACTGAAGAGATTGTAAAAAAAGTTTAGGCATAATCAATAAATATACAAAGATTAAGACTGACACCATCATGGTTCTTTAGGGAGCGTCTCAAAAGTCAGAATTGGATCAGATAAGTATTCCAGAACGAGATGATGGACCGTTTCATTGGACCGCTGGATAATGCACATATTCACTCATGTAGGGTTGCTGCCGTCCTTGGGCACAATGATGTGGTCCAGTGGAACATTCTGGCCGTCCAGTGGAATGCGGGTGTCCCCTGGAGATTCTCTCCCCCCTATGGGAAATTAACATGGGCTGAAGGAGAATGTGTCAAAAGAGGGCGCTATCAGGAAAGTTTGTACACAGTTCGCCGCATGGGGGTACAGAATTACCAGGGGGACAGAATCTCCTGCCACACGGGCGTGTGCCCATGGGAAAGTTCTTTTGTGCCTAGAACAGGCTCTACTTTTCATTTCATTTATTTCATTTCATTTATTAATTCTGGTCGTGAAGTCGGTGACTCTCAGAAAAGCGAAGAGAATACAAGAGAGAAAATTCAGTTTTAGATGTAGGAGGAAAACCCCAGAGAAATACTCCAGGGAAAACCGACGCAGTCAGGTAGTGACTGAAAACCCAATCCACATAGTCCCCCCCGGTGGGATTCGAACCGGGGTCCTAGAGGTGGAAGGCGAGGGAAGACACCAATCCAACCGCCCAAGACTTTTGAGACGCTTCCTTAATGTTGGGAGTTTGGATTTGTTTGTTTGAATTTTGTTTGTGTTTGTTGTTTTTTTTGGGGGGGGGGGGTAATTTGATTGGGCCACGGCCATTTTCATTTTGCCAAGGGAACTTCCACTGGAAAATTTGTAAGTCTTGTGGAGATGTGCAGAGTCACCAAGACCAGGGCAACAGAAATACATAAATACACAAATACTGAATGTATGCGTGTTTTCCATGTGCGTACACATATGCCTATTGTGTTGAATGTAATTTTAAATATCTCCCTGATTGTTGTACAAAATCTCTCTGATTGCAAGATGCAAAATTTGATGTAAAAAGTGTAAAGGTTAACACCTGCCTTAATAATTTCAAGGTATTTGTGTGGCTTGTTATTAGGAATTGGGTGTTGGTAATATTGAACGCTGCAAAGGATTCACTGAGCATCTTACACAGTTAGCTGCTGCACAGAGACAACAAATCACTGATATCACTCAAGGAATAGTAGATACAAGGTCAGTATTTGAGTGCCCCCCTCTTAACACATACAGAGTGCTTTACTTATTATAGGCTTGGTTGGGCTGTAAGCAGATGTAGGCTAGTCTTACCAGGGCATAATTTCATAAAGCATGTAAGCACAAAAACTTGCTAAGCACAGAAAACTCTTGCTTAGGAAAAATAGGTTACCAGCCAAAATACCATACAGTTACCATTGCTGTGACTGGTACCCCACTCATTTCTTGCTTAGCAAAGATATTTCCTGAGCAGAATTTTCTGCTAAACAGCTTTATGAATTTGGGCCCTGAGCACTTATTATTACTGTTCCGGCTGGACTTGTTACATAAACTGCTGGAGAACAGTGCAGTGATATCAGGGCCCTATTTCATAAAGCTGTTAAGCAGAAAATACTGCTTATCAAATTTCTTTGCTAAGCAAAAAAACAAGTGCGGCACCAGTTGCAACAATTTAAACGTTATGGAATTTTGGCTGGTAACCATTTTCTGTTAAGCTAGATTTTTCTATGCTTAGCAAGTTTTTATGCTTACAGGCTTTATGAATTTGGGTCCAGGTAACAAGTGGGTTTGATTAGTTTGTAGGGCTCCCTTTCTTTCTTGTATGTCATCTCCTCATAGTTAATCAATTTGTCTTCTTCCTGTCTATATTATCTGGTTACTTTTCTGATCTAAACTGCAGTGTACCAGTTGATTGGCCTACCAGATGACCTCACTGGTAATTTTCTGATCTGGCTATTGTACACAACTGCTCTTATATATTATTTTTAAAAATTACAATGGGTCAAGCCTGGTTTATACTTCATACAATTGCGAAAGCGAAGCAAATTTTCCTGTGACAATAAGTCAACTGCAAGTTAGATTTTGAATAATGTATGGGACAATGATTTGCTTAGTCACAAGTTTCCGCTTAAAGGCAGGGTATACTTTTGGTAATTGTCAAAGACCAGTATCCTCACTTGGTGTATCCCAACATACATGTATGCATGAATCGTTTCTCAGATTCAAATGTTGTTATTGATTTCTAATCAACGGGGGCACTTCAGAAAAAACAAATTTGCAGGATGCTTGCTACCATTACCATCTTTATAACAAGTAAGCTTTCGGACAGAAATTACACATATATATATATATATATATATTTTATTTTTTTTGGGGGGGGTCATTACCAATCGATGACCCGACCTTTAACCTTGTACTTCTCTACAAATTTTTGGACCTACAAAAAAATTGCGGAAAGTGAAACAAACTCGGGGGTTTTCAAGGACTGAAAAATCTTTTAAGTAATGATTTAAATTTATTTGAGGAACTCTTGAGAGACATTTCTAACTAAAGTTTTTGTAAAATTATGTTTGTATCAAAATTATCAGATTGGCAGAAAAATACTGATGGGATATTGGCAATGTAGTTAGAAAACATTCTAAAGGGAGAAAACTTACTTGGTAAGAAGCACTGCAGCTGTTGATAATGTATAACATTTTGAGAAACAATTCCCTTCTAAGGAATGTGGTTTTTAGAAAAAGGATTCAAAAACATTTCAATCGAGAAATGTTTCTGCATGAAACATTTCTTAGACTGTATTCCAAATATGGATTATTCTTCATGCGTGGAAACACCCACTCCAGATTTTCGCGATACCTCAAAAACACTACCACCTTTTTAAATCACATTTTAAAAGGTTAGTTTTATTGTATTTATCTACATTTATATAGGATTAATACAATCAACTGGTTCCAAAAACCAAATGTATACTTTGCCTTTAATAATGCAATAAAAGAGTAACTATGGTCATGCTAGATCCAAGTAGCTTACCATAAAGATCACTGCATTTGGGCTCTTATTACACCAGCAAACCACTTTTATATTTTCTACTTTTGTGTTTTTGAATTGCAGAAGCTTCCTCTGCCAGTTACAGAAGCTGAAGCCATCGACCGGTTATCATGGCAACAATCCATTGTTACCACCTCAGCAGAGTACAGCATCATGGGTAATGACGTTGAAGGGACTCGTCGACTACATCAGAGAAACAACGCTCCAATATGGAATGCTCCTGGACGCCTGTCCAGAGAGAGACGGAGGAGCAACGAATGTGTTGTCCCCGTTACCATGGGAACATCTTGCAGCGATAGATACCATCAGGAAGGGGGATGCATTGTGGGTAGAGACAAGAAACAAACTGCAGGTAACCAGAGGAAGTACCTTGTAATCTATATTGAATGTGACTGGTACCCTGCTAACGTTCGCTTCGCCGGTCCAGAAAAGTTTGGCATCTGTATACTTCATCTGATGTCAATCGTAATCAATTAATCAATCGCAAAAATTCCTCTTTGGAATGTACAAACCCATTTGTTGTTGATGTTCGATGATGTCATGTTTCAAATTTTGCTCTGAAAGAGTATCAAATAAAATGGCATTTTACACCATTTTGACGTGAGGTAAGAGACTTGTAATTTTTCCCCACTTGCATGAGCTCTCTTATCTATTGGAAAATGAGTGAATCACAAAACTGAATTTGACCTTGGAGCCCCTCTTTAAAACTTCCCCTTCCATAAAAAGTATAGAGTTTTTGAAGTAGGTTATTATTATTTTATTCAGGAGTGTCAGACTGTCCTGGAGACCGTTAGCCAGAGGGTCTTACCAAGAGCCAGCCTCATCACTAATCAGGACTTACAACTTATGTTTTGGTGAGTGAATTAAATACATCTTTAACCCGAACCCTCCACATTCCTTCAAAATCCTCTTCATGATATGGGTGGCTGGTGCATAAAGCGCTTACCTCTCACCATCGTGGCCCTAGATTGATTCCTGGTTCGGGCCATATGTGAGTAGAGTTGTGATTGTTCTCTCCTGTGCCACAACATTTTTCTCTGGGCCCTCCAGTTTTCCTCCTTCAAGAAAAATAAATCTCTAGCTTTGCTCCATGGTCATTTATGGGTCGATGTGACTGGCTGCCAAAGGTGCCCTTGCGTGCCTGCAGCTCAAACGCATTTTAGCCGCATCCTTCATAATTCAGCTTCTCAGCTGTGAGTAAGTATGATTAGCCTCCCAAATTAGCTGAGTATTGGGGACTGTAGGCCCAAATAACAATTGCTTATCACTGGGCCAAGCATGCAATCTTACCCTAGTCTAAACATGTTGGTGTGAAGTGACATACATGTAGGAGTGGAAGTATGTATGAGATATAGTAAAACAAATACGACATGGTTTAATTCGGGTGGATATTAGCAACCCTAGGTATTGGAAGATGGCAAACTAGTTCTTTCAAACTTGTCAACTTCCATTACCTCGGGAGCCAATAACGACCGTCCACCCTTAACACAAAATATCAAGTAATAAACCACAAGGGAAACTGACTGTGTAAATTTTGTAATGCTTTGGGGTTGAACAAAGAAAATTTGACTAGAGTGGAATTTTAACCAACAGCCTCCGAATTAACGTGCCGGCGCTCTACCAACTGAGCTATCTAGCCCTGTTCGGAGGTGCCAGTCAGAACAAAGATATGGACAAATTATGGAGACCGCCAACATAGGGCTAGATAGCTTAGTTGGTAGAGCGCCGACACGTTAATTCGGAGGTCGTTGGTTTAAATCCCTCTCTAGTAAAGTTTTCTTTGTTCAACCCCAATTACTTTTATAACAGTTCCAGTATTTTAAATCTTACTGATAAATCCTTCTATTGTGTGCCTTGTTTCCTACAGGAATGATGTTGAACTCCTTGATGAGTCTGTTGAGGAGCTTCAAACAATTGCGGACATTCTAGCTGATATTGAGCAGCTGTTCAGCCTCCCTCAAGGTGTAGGTAAATCCAGCCTGGCAACCTCGTTGATAGCCGCTAGAGAACGACTTCTCAAGATGTTACTAGAGTATGGTCACTGGAAACGATGGACTGTTTGTTGTATTGAGGAGGATGCAGATCAAGATGAGATGGAGATGGGTAAGGATGAGAATGAGTTGAAGTGGTTCTTGAAAAGGAAAGTTAAAGAGGAAGGTCAAATTTATTTTTGTGATGTACTCATTTTCCAATAGATTGAGTCCTCGTGAGTGGGGGAAAAATTACAAGTCTCTAGCCTCACGTTAAAACAGTGTAAATTGCCATTGTATCTGATACCTTTTCAGTGCAACATTTTTTAACATCCAAAACATCTTATGACATCATTTTGGTAAACATGGGTCTGTTCATTTTTGTAAAGGGAATTGTTAATTCATTCCTGATTTTTTCAGAGCAAAATTTGAAATATGACGTCATTGGATTTCAACAACAACGGGTTGTTACATAGCTTTGCAACATTATTATCCCTGTTCACCAAGCATACTTGGACCAACTTTCAAACTTTCTCAACTTACTGGGTAGCATAAATATTTATGTTGGCTCTAAGGGGTTGATCCAGTGCAAGACTATCTGAGCCCTGGTAGGTTCCCATTGGTACACCTGGGTCAAGAGAAGCAATAATGGTTAAATGGAACCCACACTCCACAGCCATTAGAATTGAAGTCCGATGCACTAAACTACTCGGCCATGACACAAGTCTCTTTTTAAATTTTGAAGTATTTTACTTTCAGTACCACCACAACTCATAAGAGAAATTTTATGTGCATGTTGTATACCAGAAATCTTAATAGTTATTTTATACAAGTTTGCCCCAAACACGGCTGTGGGTTAGTCAAAACTGTGCAATCTACTCGTTTAGAATGCTTTTATTTCTTCCTTATCAGATGTAAATAATACATTTTTAAAATGTGTTAATTTGTTTTTGAGTGTGCGAATGTAACTTTTGTGACCATTCAACTGGTTGTGATCGCTTCCGTTAATACATCAGAAAGATACATTTATGACAAAACAACTAGGCTACTAAAACTTTGTGGGGGCAAGTAAAATGCACAGTTTACTAGCCCGGTGGGCTACTTTACAAAAAGCTTAAGGGCAAGGGGTGAGCTATTACTCCATCAGTTCTTTTCTCCTGTTTCGTTCATTAGGTTCGTCTGAGCTCCTGGCAGACTTTGAAAGCAAAAGTGAGTCCGTTCTAGCCAGTATTCTATTAGTGGTGCAGAGTATGGTGAAGACCCAAACCATAGAACAAGACAATATTGATGAGGGACACCAAGCAGCTGGTGACAAGGAAGAAGACCAAGGTAATAACACAGGTCTGGAGTCCGTCACAATAGACTGTGATAGTCTCGCGCGTATCAGAGCGAGAAAACACGTCAAACAAAAAACTTTTTTTTCTCTTTGTTTAAAATGATATTTAATGATAAAATCTGAACAACAAAAATACTCATTACATGTTTATAAAATCAGTTTTAGTGTTTATAATAAATACAGAGGATGCCGACGCCTCAATAGCCATAGACTGATATAATAAAGGCTTCGTGTTGAAATTACAGCATCTGGTGATTATCATTCCGCATCCAAAACAAGCGTTTACATAAGTTTTGTGATCGGAGGTGAGCACAAAATTCTTAATTTTTTGTAGCAACCGGAAGCCGAGGTCAAGTTTAATTCTCGGGTTTTCTTTGTTATATTGTTGAATTGATTTTATTTTCATATTTTGTATCACTAAGTTTTACATTCCCAACAACATATGTATTTTTCATGGTCATAAACCATGTTAAACTAAAATAATTGACAAAACAAAATCTTGCCCACGTAAATCTCCATATGGTTGGGACCACAATGGTCCCGGAAGTTTAAATATGCGCGAGACTTGCACAGTCTATTCCCCACTCACAATCAGTGTATTATTTGTCCATTTATAAATACCTGATTTTCTTATAGTTACAAGTACTGGGACAGTTTATCCATTCTGATTGATCAACAGGAGACCATATGGCCATGTTTAAACATGCGATATAAACACAATAAGAAGTGATTAAAAGTAACCTGACCTTATTAGGTCAAAAGAGGGTGCTATCAGATGATTGTGCTGGACTGATATCATAGCTACAAGTGTTGTTTTACTCAATAACTGTAACATTGTTTTGATTACAAAGAAAAAATTTCAGTTTTATTATTTGTTTTTCAGAAGAGTTTTTTGACCTCCAGGATGGACATCTTGTCAAGCATCTCAGCTCGGCTCTTAGCAAGGATGTCATGACCCTCGACCTTGGTCATGTGTCAAAGGTCACAGGGTCATTGCTTCAAGACCTGAAAGAAACGCGAGATCGATGCCAATCAGTCAGAGAGATAAGGGTAGGAAATGAAGCTTTGGACTTTTATTCTGGAATTATTGCCTGGAAATGACACTTTCTCATTTAATATATCTTTATGAAGTTGGGCCTCATAAAGATGTAATGCGGAAAATAATGCTTAGCAAACTTCTTTGATAAGCAAAAAATAAGAAGGGTAGCAGTCACAACAATGTAAACTTTATGGCATTTGGGCCGGTAATTTGTATGTGTTAAGCAGGATTTTTCTTTGCTTAGCGAATTGTTGTGCTTTTCAGCTTATTGAAGTTGGGGCCCAGGAACACTTTGGTTCCACGTCAGGGGTTGCCCTTCACTTTTTGTTCAACTAGGCAGCAGGACCAGTTGGCTGGATTTTGAACTGGTCCGCAAGGTTTTTGACTGGTCCGTCAGTTTTTTTATAACATTTTTCAGACTGATATGATTGAAACAATGTCCTGATTTTCGATCATCGCTATTTCAATTCAATGAATTGCAATGTCAAGTTAACTATACATTGATAGTCATACTTTATTTTATTAAGACAGTTATTGTGTTCGTTAGGAGTACGTTTAATTGTTGATGGCGTAACAATTTTGTTGTCATTATTAAATGAAATATAATATTAATAACTTAACTTAACACAGGTGAGATTTTTCAGAAGCAAATCAGAAATGATCTTTGGATAGTTTCAGTCCATGGATGATGGTTTCAGTATCCAAATACAGCAAGTCAAAGTATTTCCATGGGACAAGTACTTTTTTTATGAAAGAAAATGCTTGTGGTTAATTAAAAACAAATAACTTTAAAACCGACTTGATAAAAAAAACCATGAACTTATTATTGATGATTGTCATTATTCTACGGTACCGAAGAGGGGAAGGAGGGTTAGTGTTACGCACGATTGCTGTAGACAATAGCAGTCCTTCAATCACCCCGCAAAATGAACCCCCCAAAACAACAAAACAAAATCAAGAAGAGAAAATCTTACATTATACCATAAAATACTCCAGAGTATCCTTAATTGGTCATTTTTTGTAAGCCTATACAGACGTTCTGTAGTTTTTCGTAAACAACGTAAAATTTCCACGGAACTGTGCTCCGTTGACCACGCTGTCGACAGAATTTGCGTGCGCGCACCAGGGATGAATAACCGCTTTTCCCGAGCATGCGCAGAAACGTCAAGTCTTTGGTCAAGGCGTTTGCAACTTGGTTTTGTATGTCATCGCGTAATTTCACCAATAGAGGGCGTTTACTCTCGCGCTGTCGAATTGTTCTAAAACGCCCTCTAGCGTTCAATGTTTATTACATTTATTTTTGCACACAAAGTAACGAAATAAAAGACTACAAGCCTGTAAATTGGAAACGGTGTGTCGCACGATCGTGCGTTGTGTAGTACATCGTGATCGTTATGTGTTGAGTTGAGCGTTTCGCGGCACTTATGTTTTTGACTGGCCAGCCGGACCACTTGGCAAGGTGTTGCAGCTGGTCCGCCACCGTTTCAACTGGCATTTGGCCAGCGGACCACCGCTAAGGTCGAACCCTGCACGTACATTGCTTTAAAGCGTGAAGGAAACAAACTATGCACTTTAATGGGTCCTGGTCCAAATGTTGGAATTCGCATGATACTTGCACAGTCTTTGCAAGAATTACAATTTAATCCCTTTGTATGATGTTCTATTTTTTTACAGGAATTCAACAACTGTGTTATTCTCATATTAAGACTAGTACCTGTACTTCATCAGTACTTGGGCCTGGTATCATTCACTCTGAACCAGTCTGTTGCATGTCATCGCACAACATGTAAATTGCTGTCTGTACTGCTTGGGATTTTCACTGAACTTGCTGCAAAGGTAATGGAGAAAGTTATATCTTGCATTTAAACTTTTTAAACACATCATATACAATCATTGTTTAGGGGTCCAACAAAACATGGCTGATTCTCTTCAATACATGTTCTCTTCTTTTTTGTGTGAATCTTTTTGGCCCCCATGACGTGTCCAGCCCTTTAAAAAATATTGCTGGTTTCACACATACTTTTGGAGGGTCCTTGAGTAAACACACTGTCCTGGCATCCAACTAAGATTATCCCTTCAATCCCTTAAATAAACAACCTGCTCTGGACAGGAAACTGACTAGATGATTGCTGGAACTACTTTTAAAAGCTACCTGAAATGGCCATTGGCAATATGTATGGACAAATTGTACAGTAGATGTATTTAAATTACCTTTTCCTTCTAAGATTTTAAGTACAAGTTTGATAATTCTGTCATTAATGGGTCAATTAAGCGCTTTGAGACTTCACTGTAATTTTGCGCTATATAAAAACTGTTTATTATTATTATTATTATTATTATTAAGCTTATTATACTTTGATTCTAGATTTTATTCAGTCATGATACATGATTGTGCATGTATTTTTTTTTGCAAAGATATTGCAGCAAGTATTGAAGCTATAATTGCAGTTTTCTTTTTGGAATTTGTAAAATTACTTTTTGCAAGATTTATTTATTATTCTGCCACTGAACACATGATGAATGAATCTACAAAAAAAGGTGCTTTTGGGTTGTGAGCAAATTTTATTTGATTTTGGGTCAAACAAAGAAAAATCCCAAATTATTAAAAAATTTACCCAGTCAATTTTCCTTGTGGTTAAAACTCTGGACTACCTACCAAAATTTATGAAATGAAGATAAATGGTTCTGGACTGTGTATATTAATTAAGAACAAAAATAAAGTTGCCTACTGGAGTGCAGGCCTAGGCCCTACTGGACTGCTTACTTTTAAAATGCTTGTAGATACGATCCGAGCAATCATACTATGATACTGGACCTATTAACAACGCTTTTTGGGGGGGACAAATATCTGGCGTATGTAGTTACACAGGAGATATTGCCGCTTAAATGGTGGTACGTTGTGTGTCAGATACATTTCTAAAAAATACAAAATAAATCGGCTAAAAATCTGAACTGATGTCCACGGAATTTTTGTTGTGCGTCTATCCTCATGGAGCGCATTATTAGGATTTGCACAATCGGCAGATTGCGCTGTGAAGATTTAGCAGTAATCAATCACAAATTGTGCGCAATAGACAGATTGTGCAAATCCCAAGAATGCGCTCCACATCAGGTTTAGATTTTTAGCCGGAAATTTCTATTTTGTTATGAGAAATGTATCTGACACAACGTACCCCCATATTGAGTGACAACATCTCCTGTGTATCTCAGGTGAGTTTAAACTATTTTGTAGAGGTCTTCGATGGTTTTTTGGAGCAATTCTTTGTCACTCATCTCGTAATTTCCACCTAAATATCCGTTCCAAAGGCTGGGCAGTCATCATCATTGACTTGTCATGTCGACGGCACTTGCAGTAAATTGATACCAATTGTATTAGTATTGACAACGAACCAATAGTTTCATCAAGTGAGACGGTAATTAATAAGGCTTTTATCCAGCTTTCCTCCGTCTTTTACAGTAAAAAAAAAGTATTTTTTACTTGCGCTTGCCATCGTAATTTGGATCCACCAAACTTTGACAGGACGCTGAATCTAACATGTTGTTTACACCATCAAGTATTAAAGGGCGGATATCAGACTATTTTGTTTACATCGCGTATTACACTTCCCGTCTAACACCCAACCCCACGGCCACTGGGCTTGCACACCGAACGGTCCACGTGGGCCGTTCTCACTATTAAGCACAGCCCGCTGCGCTGTATGTATTTGATATTGAAACATGAGGGAGGCACAGAGTTAGATGGATACACATCCATCGGGCCGACGCACTGCGTGATCGAAACGTAAACACGATGTTTTGGCGGTTTTCGCGACCTGTTTTGTCGATAAAAAAACTACTTATTAAACATTTATTTATTTATAATCTGCCCAAATTTGAAAATATTCGTCGCCGGGCGAAAAAAATAAACCCAAGCATGGATTTCCCAATTTTTATTTTTTTGGGTTTTTCAAGAAAATAAGTCGCCGCGATCCGTAAATCAACTAATAAAATTGGAACGGCCTAAGTTGAAAGAATAAGTTTAAACGAACGCATGTTTGTCAAGGACAGTCCTATTTTACCAGGCAGCACGACTTTATCTATACACAATATTACTCCGCACACACGGCGCAGCCGGCAGAAAGAAAATCTACACTAACAATTAACCGTTCTCTGCCATTCCTTGATGGATTTTTACCATTCAAAAAAGAAAAACAAATAACTTTTTACAATTATAATTATTTTAAATATAATATCACTCAATATCCTTGTGTTCCATTGAAATAAATCCACACGGATTCCTTCAGGCAGGATGGCTTTCACACCTTTGTGAAACACTTATCGGATTAGTGGTGATAACAATCTTAATCCCCCAACTCCCAGCTGATTTTTTGCTTTTAAAACCCTCCAAAAGTATGCGTCCCGACCCGACCAGATACAAGATTTGGTCGGGTCGGGTTTTAGAGGGCTGGACACGTCATGGGAGAGATGAGATTTTCCAG